>JAHBCN010018296.1:0-17125 GCA_019359885.1 Listronotus oregonensis
CAGGGGTCTCCAAACTTTCCAGCCTTGGGCCTACTGATTACTCCAGTAAGTTCCGAGGGCCAAAACCATATTATCATTGTTGCCGGTGGTAAGAAGTGAAATAGTCCACTATAAAAAAAAAAGTCCGAAAAAGTACAAACGTTTAAAAAAGGTGAAATCGGATAAAGTCCGCAAACGGCAACACTGCATATTATTAATTTTCCTGTCATTATCTGTAATTTCTAGATTAGTCGTAGAGTCGGCCGGGGAGTAACGTGACACCATTGGTGGACACAAGGGGAAATAGGTAGTACCTTCTATGAAAGATGGCGCTAATAGCACGTACAAATAATCTCGTTGGTTCAAAAAGTTCTGGTGTTTTCCCCTCACTTCTAGAGGGGTAATTGGAATATAAAAGGGCGTGGCGAACCCAAAAAGTCGTCTATGACACTGTTGTTAAATAAAATATTGCATACCTCCTTAAAACGTGTTTGTGCGTGTTTAAGTTTAAGACATCTTTATAACAGTATTTTGATTTGAATTGTTGCTTTTGTGTGTGAATTAGTAGTATGGAAAAGAAGCGAAAAATTGATAGGGGCAGAAAATTCAAAGATCAGTGGAACATTCAGTATTTCGTAATTGAGTCCAGTAACAAGGCGCTATGTTTGATTTGCAATGAAAGCATAGCCGTTCTAAAAGAAATAACATTAAACGTCATTATGAAACAAAACATTTTCAAAATTACTCAAAATATACAGGAAGTTTGCGGACAAAAAAATTCGAAGCTATGAGCGGGTTTTAAATCGCAGCAATTTCATTTACAAAACCAAAACTGAACAAGAGCTGCAATCGTGCCAGCTTTCGTGTGGCTCTTGAAATTGCAAAACGTGGAAAACCATTCACCGATGGAGAAATGATCAAGAATGCATAATTGCAGTAGCCGAAGAAATGTGCCCTGAAAAGGTAAATTTATTAAAAACTGTCAGTATGTCAGCAACACTGTGGCTCGAAGGGGAGAAAACATCGCTGAAAATATATCCTTCAACTTTGAAAAAATGGACATTTTAGTGGTTTCTTTGGCCTTGGATGAGTCAACGGATGTGTCAGATACTGCTCAGGTGTTGATTTATATTCGAGGAGTAGATAAAAGCTATGAAGTGCACGAAGAACTTTTGATATGTATAGTATTCATGGCACAACTACTGGTACAGATATTTTTAAAGGAGTTGAAATGCCATTAATCAAAAAAACCTTGATGGAAAAACTTGAAATGTATTACAACTGATGGAGGCAAAAACATGAGTGGGAAAGATAAAGGAGTGGTCGCTCTTGTGTCAAAGGCTGTAGAAATGACGGTGTTCAAAACCATTAGTCTTACATTGTATCATTCAACAGTCTTTGTGCGGAAAATGTTTGGATATGTCTGACGTTCTGAAACCAGTCATATCAACGTTAATTTTATCAGATCTTTTTGGTGAATCACGACAATTCCGACAATTTTTGAAGAGATTGGAGAAACTATTACCATCAACTGCCGAGCTGGCTTAGTTGTGGGAAAGTCCTTCAGCGCTTTTGAACCTCGAGCAGTGATCGAAATTTTTTTAATGAAAGCATCGCCCTCTTACTGAATTACAAAACAACGCATGGCGTGGAAGTTAGCATTCTTTTTGATTTGACAAAACATTTAACGAACTGAATTTGGGATTGCAAGGAGAAAACCAGCATCTTCTGATTTATACACTAATATCAAATCATTGGAAGAAAATTTAGACTGTTTCAATCACAACTACGAATAAATGTTTTTTACATTTTAAAACATGTGAAATATTCAGCCACACTACGAGCATTTCTATCGATTTTGCAATCGAAACTTTGAGTGCTTTGAAGATAAATTTTGATACTCGTTTTTCGGTTTGTGCCATGCGAATCAAATTAAGATTTTTCAGAATCCTTTTTATACAAAATTGAAACCTAGCCCCGGGAAATTCAAATGGGAAAAGATTGATCTACAATGCAGGATATAATTAAGAACAAATATCAAAACTCATCTTTTTTGGAATTTTATAAGATCTTCCACTGACACAATTTGATAATTTTCATAAAATTTTCTCGTGGTCTTTTTCGTTTTTTGGGACTACTTATTTGTGTGAGAAAACCTTCTCCAAAATGAAGTACAAAAAAATGTTTACAGATCGAAATTAACTGATGAGCATCTTAATCTCTTTTAAAAATTGGTACAAGTAAAATTAGTCCACAACTACAAACTATTGTCAGTGGAAAATCTCAATTACATAAATCTCATTAGTATTTCATATGTCATTATGTTTGTTATAAGTTATGTGATTATTTAAAAATGTATAAAATGTTATTGATTCATTTCAATAATTTGTTAGTTATTATATACTGAAGAAATTTTCTGCATATTATACATGTTTTACTCATTACAATTTTGTGTTTCTTTATCCAACTTATCAAAAAAACAATTACAAAAGCCTACAAGAATGTTATAAAAGTTAGGGAGTTAGCCCATGACCATATCAATGTAGATGTCATATTAATAATTATTCAAATAAAATTAGAATCCTTCAGTAAACTAAATTTAATTTGCTATAAAAATTATTTGTTCTCTAAAAGGAGTTTTCAAGTATGCTAGCTCTGCGGGCGGAAAAATCTGTCCGGGGGCCCCGGATGTCCTTTCGGCCGTAGTTTGGAGACCCCGGTCTAGTCTTTAGCGCTGTTCCAAATAAGATCGATTACGCTTTACCAAAAGTTAGACGTTCTCAATGCTTAAAAATATTATTTGTGTAGAAACTGTACACACATCACATGAGGTATCTTTGTTATTTAGTAATATTTTATATTATTTTCACTTTTGGACCCACTCAGTCCTAAAATACACTGCGTAAAAAAAAAAAAAAGTGTGAAATTATTTTTTAAAAACAAACAGACCTAGTAAATTTTTAAAAAAATCAATATCTTTTTTAAAAAACATTAAAAAAAATGCGGGGGCTTTTTTAAAATTTTTTAATACTATACAATAATTTTAATAATTTATATTGCATTATTTTTTAAAAAATATCATAGGAACCGTTTTTCAAGATATTTTGAAATGAATGGGGGGCCCCTTCAGAGGTGTCGGTAATTGAATAAAAAATATTTAAAAAATCGTATTTAATTACTTATTAGAAATTTTGGATTATTTTTAATTCAATTATTTTTCGAAAAGGGAATTGATTTGGAATTTAAATTAATTGGATAATGTTATTGTAATTGGTAATTGATTTTCATGAATCCCAGGTAATTCAATTACTAAGAAAGAAATTTTAAACCCTTATAAAGTAATTCGATTACTTATAAATTAATTAAATTATTTAGAAATTAATTCAATTACCTAATAAAAAATTTAAAATTTACTAAAAAAAATTCCATCCGCCTTTCTTTATGAAAAAAATAAAGGGCTTTTTTCCAGCCAGAAAGAGCATATTAAAAATGAAACGTTTTAATCCGGCGAACGCCGCCTCCCGCTGATTTAGTATGCCTATTTTTTTGTTATTTGTTTTCTTTTATTACCCAAACAAAAATAGATTTTTTTTATTATTGCAGGTACGATTAATTTGGGTAATTTATTCAAATATTTCTAAAAAAAATTTTGTTTCCAAATTTTAATTAAAGAATGAAGAAAAATTTAAAAATTTTTGGAAAATTTTTAAAAACAAAGGTAGTTCAATTTAAAAACACGAAAAAAAACCCCTTTTTTTTTACCAATTTTAAAATATTCAAATTATTGTTACTGCAGTTTCAACTCCGGATTTTCAAAAAAAAAAATTTTTCAGGCTAAATATCAATACAAAAAAAAAAAATTTATACCTCTAAGTGGTAAATATATTTTTGGGGAAAGGGGGCGGGGGAAAATTTAAAAGTTTATTGTGGTTTTTCAAAAAAGGGGGGAAAAACAAGTTGGGGTTTTTTTTTCCCCCCTATTTACTGTCGCCAAACCATAATAAACTGTTAATTGTTATTTGTTTTTTTTTTTTACCCAAACAAAAATAGATTTTTTTTTATTTTGGGGTAAAATTTTACTGGTTTAAAAGTTATTCAAATATTTCTAAAAAAATTTTTGTTTTCCCAAAAGTAATTAAAAAAGAAAAATAATTAAATATATAAGGGGAAAATTTTAAAAAATTAAAGGTAGTTCAATTATGAAAAACCCAAAAAAAATTACTATTTTTTTTTACCACTAAATATATTCAAAATTTTTTTTTTACTGAGTTTCAACTAAAGGTATTTTCAAAAAAAAAATTTTAGGAAAAAAAAACAATAAAAAAATAAGGGAATTTATAATTTTTAAAGGGGAAATATATTTTGGGGAAAGGGGCCCGGGGGGCAAAATTAAAAGTTTTTTGGTTTTTCGAAAAATTTTTGGGGGAAAAAACAATTTTGGTTTTTTTTCCCCTTTTCTGTCCCCAAAAAACCCAAAAAAAATGTTTTGCTCCCCCCTTTTCCAAAAAATATATTTTTCCCAAAAGGGGGGGGAAAATTTATTTTTGTTTTATATTTTGTCTAAAAAAAATTTTGTTTGAAAAAAATTGGGGGTTTAAAAGTAACAATAATTGTAATTTTATTTAGTGGTAAAAAAATGTAGTTTTATTTATCAGATTCTTCATGATGAAATTCCACATAGTCCTTTAAAAACAGTAAAATTCAAAAATTTTGGGGAAATCAATTACCAAAGGGAATTAAAGTAAAAGGGAAAATTTAAAAAGCGTAATTGGTAAAATACTCAATTACTTTTAGGTTTTTAATTTTATAATTAAAAATTTTTTTTTAAAAAACATGTTGGTAATTGGAATTGTAATTCAAAAACTACTTAGAATAGATTTGTAAAATTTTGGGAAAAGTAACTGAATTACTTTCTAAAAGTAATTGCGACGGCTCTGGTTTGGGTTTCATACAGGACAAATATCGACAATGTTAATTATAAACAATTTGATTGTTTTGTCAAATTTAAATTAATAATCTTAGGTCAAAATTTAAAAAGTTATATGGCGTATTTAATATGGCGGTTTTTAAAATTTTTAAACCAAAATGTCTCAAATTGGAAATAAAAGGGGAAACTTGTTTTTAAAAAATTGAACCTTTTAAAAAAAACGATTCCGGAATTCGTTTCCCCAAAAAGGGTTTGATTCCTACCCAGCTCTGCATCTAATAAGTCGATACTCCTTTATATATTAATAGAGTGGAAGGAATAAATTTTTAAAATTAAGATCGGATATTAAAACCCAAAGGGGGAAACCTATTTAAAAAAGCACTGGCCCCTTTTCCTTTCCCAAAAACATTGAAAAACTTTAAATTTTTTTTTTTGGGTTTTTCCCCCAAAGACGATGAGCGGAAGGACCCCCTTCCCACATAGACATTATATTTTGTTAAAAAAAACTTTTTAATGTCCAGCCCTTTAAATTTTAAAATTGAAAGGATTTATTAAATAAAAATTTTGAAATTTTTTTGTTATTTGTAAAGGGCCTAAAATAAATCTTTTTAAAGAGTTTTTGACAATTGTTTATTAACTTTTTAAAATTTAAAGATTTTAGTATAGGGGGGGCTTTTTAGGCGGTGGAGTGGGCGGAAGGCAGCATTAGGGAACGGCTAAAATTTTTTTTCGTCAGTTTCAGTCCCGTATAATTATTATTAGTTTTATTAAAAAATAACAAATAAAAAAATTTACAACAAAACTTTTTTAAAAAAAATTTTCAACTTTTTATTTTAATTTAATTTTTTTTTTTTTAAGACTGAAATGTATAAATTAAAAAAAAGATCAATTTATCCTGATTCCTACAGAAAAAATTAACTTTTAATTTTTTAATTTTTAAAGGGGGATAAATTTTCAATTTTATAAATAGGGCAAAATATCCTTTTTCTTTCTATTTAATTTAATAAAAAAATATTGTTTTGAGGCCTGACAGTATTTTTGAAACTGACTTTAGTTGAAAAAAACCCCAACCAGATACCCCTGATATAGAAAACCAAATTAAAAAAATATTTTTGAAAATTTTTTGGGTTGGTATTGGCATTGTTTTCTAGGGAAGATGAAATATAAAAAAAATCAAACCGAAAGAAATGTTCCAATGACTTGCCCAAAAAGGTCGACTTTCTCCCCTTTTGGGGAAAGATTTTTTCCCGATCAGGCGGGGAAAGGATGATAAAAAAAGGAATCGATTTAGGATCCGGTTCAAAAGCAATCAAACCCCAAAAAAAATCACGACCTTTTAAGTAAAAGGGAACGTGTTTCCAGGGGAAACCCTTTTTCCGGATCAAAAACCCAGATCACTTTTGTTTTTTAATTACAAATAGTAACATGATAAATGATATCATTCCAGAATAAAACAAGCCAAAGATTTTTTAGGAGCGCAGGCAATAAATTTGTCCCCAGTTGGCCCCGTGTTTTGGGTTAAAAAAACTTTCCCCAAATTTTTTTTTCCGTTGGGAGCCTTAAAAAAAATTTTTATTATTATTTTTTTTTAAAATTAATATCAAAAAAAAGCAAAGGAAGAAAATTAAGGTATAGGAAAAGGGGCAAAAATGCCCCAACCATTTTTTAATAGGGGGGTTAAACCCGGGGCCCCTTTGGTGCCCCAAGAGACCTTCCCCAAAATTTTTTGGAACCTGTTCAACTTTACTACCACCAAAACAAGAAAAACTTTACAAACAAATTAACATTAGAAAAAGGAGAACTAGGGAGCCAAAAAAAACTATATTTAAACAAATAGTTTAAAAATAATTTTATTATAAATTTGTAATTTAAAATTTAAAAGTTTATAAAAAAATTATTTAAAAAAAAAAGGGGAATGTTTTTTAAGAAAAAATTTTTAAAATTTAATTTAAAAATTTTAAAAAAAAAAAAAAATAATAAAAAAGAAATGGCGAATGCTTAATAACGTTAAAAATTTTGATACGAGAAAAGAAAAAAATTATGGATATAACTAAATTGAAAAAAAAATAAACTTTAAAAATATATAGATACCCACAATTATTTATTAAAAAAAAAATAGCCACCCATTTGAAAACCAAAAAAAAATTTAAAAATTTACCAAAAAAAAAAAAAAATCAAAAAAAGAAAAAAATAATTTAAAAACAAATTTTTTAAAAAAACAGAGTCCAAATTTTAAACGAAAAGAAGAAAGAATTGGGTTTGTTTTAATTTTTGGGCCTTTTTTGATTCCAATGATGGGGTGTGCCACCCTACACCGTGAAGAGGATGGGTCCAAAACTACAGAAACCCTTGACCAGTTAAATGGTCACTATCTCTACCCCCCCAAAAAAACCCCTTTACCAAATTGATCCCCCCCAAACAAAACGTAAACGGTTTTGGAAATTAATGGCTCATCGGGAAGAATAATGGCCCGTCCAAAAAACCCCCCCAAGATTTAAGGGGTGTTTCCCCACTAACAGGGATCCCTGTCCCTGAACGCAAGTCCTGCAATGCAGTTTTTTTCCCGAAACAGCCAAAAAGGGAACCAAATCAAAAAAACACACAAAACCAAAGGTAATTTAAAATGGGAAAGTTTTTTTGGGGAAAATTTTCAGCAAAAACCCTTTAAAAAATGGTTTGAATACCGTTACGAAATTCTCCTAGTTCTCGCCTTGAAGAATAACGTAAAAAAGTGGTAAAAGATGGCCGTTACCCCTTTTGTCCTTCTAAAAAAGCACCAGGGGCCACCCAATTTTAAGGAATTTTCGCCTCTGAATCGGAACGTCGTTACGCTTTTTTTAGTTGCCTACCCACGCTGCCCAAATAACAATGTTAATTTTTTAGTACATAATACTACGAGGGTAAAAGCAACGTAAAGCATAAGGTAGAATACCAAATTCGATAGAAAAACAAAAAAGGAACCCGGCAATTACAATCAAATTTGGTTTTTGCCAAAATAAACTGCAAAAAAAATGAAAACCGACCTGATTGGAAAACAAACTAGATTTTTAAAAAACAAACGTAGAAATAAAAACTAAACCTAAAAATTTTACCCAATTTTTTAAAGTGCTGTTTTAATAAAATTAATTTTTAATGAATGAAACATTTTTTTTTAAAATGCATTCGAAAATTTGCGATGCATCATTTTTTTTTTCCCCGAGTGTATTTTCGCTATCTTTTAGATAAATTATTTTTTTTGAACTTTTTTACGAAAAAAAGGTTTTCCCTTTGGGAAAAAGGTCGTATAGTCTACTGTTTTCGAGAAAAAACAGATTTAAAAAAAGGACGACTGCAGTGCGTAAATACAGTTAACAGGCTATGTAATAAAAATAAGAAGATGCTTAAATACTATTTTAAAATTTAGTTTTTTCTTTTACCCAATTGCCAAAAGAAAATTTAATTTACTGGTACCTACTACTTTTGGTACTTTTTTAAAACCCAATTTTAAAATTTAACCAATTTACGCACTTCAGTCGTCCTCCGAATATAAAACTTTATCCAAGGGTATTTTTTTTACGAAAAAATTTTAAAAAAAAAAAATGGGTTTTAAAAAGGGAATAGAGAAAATACACTGGGGAAAAAAATATTCCCCTAAATAACTAACCACCCCTTTGTTAATACGCCACTGGTTGCAATATGGTTCCCCTGACATTTTAAAAAAAACCCCCAAAAATCACTCTAACTTATACGTATAGCTTGTCTGCCGGCTGTAAAGCTACAAAAAATATTTTGGGGAATGCAGAAAAAAATATAATAAAGGTTGTCAAATTCATTAACTAAGTTTCATCTTTTAAATTTAAAATTATTACCTGTAGCTGCTGTAACTTCTAATTTTATTTAAAACTTGTTTAGGTTTTTAAAATAATATTATTTAAAATAAATTTAAGTTTATATGTTATTATTTAATTAATATATTAATTATATCTATCTAATTTTAGCATCGGTTAAATGATAATATTATTTAAACTAAGAAATATGGCAACAGCACAAAAGAACTTCTCCCTTCTTACGAATATTGTTCTTGCATCTCTTTTCAACGACACTCCCGGGAAAAGGGAAAAATATAATCATATGATGGGAAAGTTGAAGCCCCCCCGAACTTGTTTTGACCAGTGTCGCAGATTAGAAAACCCCCCGGCCGAATATTGTTGAAAATTGGGCGACTTTAATTTTGGGATTATAGAACGTTCTTTTTGGGTTTCCATCCGTGCGGGTTTCCCCCGGGTTTGTCCCAGTTTAGAGGGCATCCGGGGAGCGTCCGGCCGGGGCTTCATTTGTAGTCCGGGTTTAAAAATTTAATTGAATTTTGTTAGGTTTAATATTCTAATAAGGTTTTCTTTTTTATAACAGAGTATATCAGTAATTGGTGTTTTTATTTTAAGAAAAACAAATTTTAACTTTATTATTTAAAAAAATTTGTAACAAACCAAAAAAATATTCTATTTTGTTAGGGACATTCAAAATGATGATAAAATATGACTAAATTTAATTTTTTGGTTTTGAAAAAATAAAAAAGTGATTTATGATATTTTTAACTTTTTTTTGGGTTTCACTAATTTTGTTTAAAAAAAAAACCCCCTTTTGACTCTAAAATCCGGGGGGTTTTACGCGTTTTGTCCTAGTTGCCAAATTTTAGAGATGGCAAAATTTTCGTACTATTAAAAAATTTTATATGGGGTTAAAACATGTATTTAAAAATAATTACGTACTTAAAACATATGAACAGTACCAGATATTCGCCATCTGGGTTTTACCCAAGGGGGAATTTCTCAACCACGGTTTTACTGATTTGTTAACTAATATTTGGATTTTATAAATATTCACCTTTAACTGGCTTGTCTGATGAGACTGATATAGATTTAAAATGGGGCCAAAAATGTCGTTGAGTGAAATTCTACAAAATTATTTTTAAATTTAACTACACTATAATTATGTACTTATTAAAATTAATAATTTTTTTTCTAATAATATACTAATAAAGTAAAATAAAAAAAACCATTTTAATTTTATTTAAAATGATTCTTTAAAAATAAAATTAAAACATTTTTTTTAAAGGGTTTTCACGTTAAAGAAAAAAATTAAGGCATATACGCCAAGACATGGATTTTCATACAAAAAAGACGCATTTCGGAAACTTTTTAAAAAACCAAGCGTTTTTTTTTTCAAATTCCAAAATAAAAAAAAATGGGTTTGGGATAACCCTAATATTATACTTGGGGATATGGTTTGGGGAAGAACTATATAAATATTTTTAAACAGGGGAAAAACATATCGATGCTAAAATTTTTTGCTGGGTTTTATAGTCAAAAGTCCGCTTCCCCAACACCAGGCCCAAACCCCTGGAATAGAACAAAGGCCTTCTGGTGACGTCAAATGTGTTAGAGGCCCTTTTGACACTGAGTGCTATGAGGTTTGATGAAATGTAAAAAAAATTGATGACTTATTTTTTTTTTGTTATTGTTTATTGTTGTGCATTGTTGTGAATTTGGGGGGTTTTTTCAGAAATAAAAATTTTTTGCTTTTTCTCCCATAACGATGTTTTTTATTGCTTATTATTACTAAAAAAAACTAATATTTTAAGATTTAAGATATTTTTGGGACGCCTATGGTTTCGACCTTTAAAAGGGGTTTCCGCTTTCCCCCTTGTATACCCGTAGCTTCAGACTCGACAGACGATTTTATAGAAGTTAATTCCCGTATTGTAAGTAGATCCTAATAAATTAAATAAAAAACCCTTTTATGACACCATTTTTTAAGGGCCCGTAGGGTCCCTCTGGAAGCATTTCCGGACCTATGTTAATATAAACTTTTTTTCATATCTTTTTATGTAGAATCGTACCTTAAAATTTTTCATTTTTATTTCCCGACACTCTGTATATTGTTGTTACAATTACACACAATAGTTTTAACTTTTACTTGGTGTTTGGAAGGACCTCAATACACAGGAAGCGGTATAAATTTTTTTGGAAACTTTTATATACCGACAGCCACTATAATGGAATAAAGCAAAAATTTTAAGTTTTTATATAACTTGCCCTAAAGATATGTCCATATAAATATTTTTTCAAAAAAAAATTTTAAAAAGGAATTTTTTAAAAGTTTTTAAATTTTTTAAACCTTAAAAAAATTTGAAAATTATATTTTTTTTTTTGTATTTTTCTACAAATTTTAAGTGTTTTTTTCATTTAAATAAATAAAAAATGTTTTATAATAAAAAAAAAAAAAATTACGTTAATAAAAAAAAACCTATTTTGGACTGAAATTTTTCTTTTTTTTCTTTATATTTCCTTTTTTTTATCTTATCAAAAATGTTTATTTAATTTTTATATAGACAATTTGGAAAGCAATTTTTTTGTTTTCTGTTTTTTTTGTATCTCTTATAATTTATATAGTCGTAGTCCAAACATTTCGTGATAGAAAATTACTGACAAACTTAACTGTAGCACCCAAAAGGGGAATTTAAATATTTCAAACGAATATTTTGTGTGTATGCCAAGTTTAACTACAAGAAAGCAATAGTACTTACTACTATATACTCAAGTAGTAATTTTAATGTTAAAATATTTTTTTACAATAAAAAAATAAAATATTAAAAAAAACCCCTAAATTAAATTGGTTGTTATATATTTTAATTTTTATTTAATATTTATTTCGTTTAACTAAGGAATATTATGTTATTAGGTAATTATTTTCCAAATACCTTATCGATTTAGTCTAAACTGGCAACATCAAACAAAAGGCTTGTCCAGTTGCGGAGTTAACGAACCTGGTTGGTGGAGCTTGTCACATGTTTTGTTTCTATGGGGTAAAGTGTGTTCAACAATATAGTGCCTACAATAAAAGGGGACTGATGGTGATAATAAACTTCTTAGGTAAAAATATCTCAGGTATTGGCAAGTTTGGGTAAAGAATGCAGGTCAGGATTAAATTTGCAAAAAAAATTTTTTTAATAGAACCCATATTAAAGGATATTCACAATAAAATTTAAAAAAAATTTTTTAATATAAATTAAATTTACATTAAAATAAAATTTAGTTCAGTTTCACTGTCGGTGTCGTCTACATTATAACAATAAATTATTATTTTAAAAATAATTACAGTAACCAGGAGTGAGTTAACTCACAATCATGAACCCGATCAACGTTCTGGTTAGTTTTTTCTATAGTTTCAAAATTTTATAATGGGAAAGCAAGTACCTATATTTTAGTTGTATACATACATTACGTTCTGCTTTTCTCCCCCCCGCATTTGTCTTTTTATTCTGGATTAATAAAAAAAATTGTACCATTTATAGGACATATTTTATTTGGGAATTATTCCGTATCCCCTGTTTCGGCTGTTTTTTAAAAATTTTTAAAAAAAAACTTTTACAGGCTACTTATTTGGATACCAAAATAATATTAATCCGGTGGGAAGCTCCAAAAATATGTTTCAATATTTTTTTAAAATTTCCTAACTAACCAGAACTAACCCTGACCGCCCATTCTGACCTACGGAAATCGGCCAGAAAGGGCGGTCATGGTTAATTCTGGTTGAAGGGCAGCTTTTTTTTCTTTTTTTTATTTTAAAGTCAAAATGCGGGGACGTATTAGAAAAAACCCCGATTTGGAGCTTTTTTTTTTCTTATTTATATTTTAATGTGAAAAAGCGGGGACGTAATTTAAAAAACCCCGATTTGGCAACACTGCACACTAGAAGTTGCTTGTCATCAATTGGGGTTTTCGCATTATAAGAAGAAAATCAATGGTGATTTTAAATTTTAAAAAAAAAAAAAACAAAATATTCAAACATTTCTTGAAGCTCCCCCCCCGGATTATTATTATATGGTATCCCCATAAATAACCCGTAAAAAAATTTTAAAAAATTTTAAAAACCAACAATCTTCCTTTTTTTACCCTCCTTTCCCGGGGAAAAAACTTATCCAAATACAAAAACCGATCCTGTATGCAAATTTTGACCATAAACAATAAACCGTGACAGACGATCGCAATAAAAGTGGTTTATTACCATCAGTCCCCTTTTTTAGGCACTATATTGTTGAACACACTTTAAATTTACTTGTGATTAGAAGTGTTTTCGCTGTTTCTGGGTTTCCCCTCTTGGAATGTCGAATATTTAAACATTCAGTGTCGGAGGTCGAAGGTTTTATCCTTATTTCCCAAGTGGTTAAAATTTTGGGGTTGTGAAATTTTGCTTGTCTTGTTGTGTTTTTTTTTTCAACCTTGTATATAGATTTTTTTTTTTTTTATTTGATTTTTAAATAGTATTTTTATAGTATTACTACTGTATTAAAATAAACAAATTTAATCATGTTTTTTTTATTGGGTTTAAGCATTAAAAATACAAAAAAAAAAGCTTTATAATATGTAGCGGCAACTAAAGTTGCAAGTCATCTGTTTGTAAATTTTTTTACGAAGAGGGTCTTTATTCGTCTTTATACCATTTTTTACGTCAAAAACATGACAAAGTATTGTTTTCATTAAGCTGTTGGCAAGTAACAAAAAAGCGGGCAAGTCTCGATGATTAGGCAACCCGCTTGTCACTAAATAAAGACTGAGTAATACGCTTTTATTTCAGAACTAACATGTTATACACAAATAAAGCATACAGCTTTTCATAAATTAAATAAAAGCTACTTTTAAATATACTTTTGTCCATTTTATTTTTGTTTTATTTTGTTAATAGGGTTTGCGATAAAGAAGCGCAAGCAATTCTTTAAAATTGCCACTTAAACGTAAGCTTGATCGGGTATCTCTTTACACCGGAGTTGCCGTATCAACTGTACGAAAAATTAATAAAGAAGACAAGGAACGGTTGGAAAATAACCCCAATCAAATGTTATCCAGTCCTAAAAAAACGACGGCGTCTTTCTCTTGTCGAGAAGAATAAAAATTTTGATTTTCAAGTGATAAGACATCTTAAATTGAAAGTTGTCCTGACAAGTAGAAAATTGTTGCAAAAATTGCGAGAAGATTTAAATTTTTTATATTCTAGGGAAACACTTCGGACGTTACTAATATCAAACGGTTTTGTTTTGGCGTAAATTTCAAAATAAAAAAAAAATAATGGAGCGTCCTAATATATTACATTGGAGGTACAAATATATACATGAAATACGAAAATATCGCCAAGAAGGGCGAAATATTATTTATTTGGACGAGACATGGGTAAATAATGATTTAACATTATAGTAATAGTAATGCTTACTTAGTAAGTTTTTATTTTATAAATTTCTTTGTCACTTATCAAAAATTGCAATGATAATACTACAGGGAACGTAGAACGACGTTTCCTCATTTTGAATTATTACCAAAATTAAAAATACCGCCATCTTAGGTAACAAATAAAACCGATTAAGATGTTTGAACATTTTTCTACGTTTTTGATTTTCTGAAATATTTTTTTTGAAATTGTTACTGATTCTTTAAATGCCTTTAATTTTTGGTCACGACAACATTTAAAATATATTTTAAATAAAACATAAATAAAACTGTACACATTATTTCATTTAAACAAATTACAAAATATTCCTGAACTTCTAGAAAATCCGCCGCTGTGCTTTTTATGTAAGTAAGCCATGTTTGGTTTACAACTTCCTTCCCCTTACCGACGCCGAACTGTCACAGATACGGTTGTCAGACTAAAATTTTACCGTATGGTGTTTGGGTTTTTTTCGTTTTTTTTGCTGTTTAGCCCCAATTTTGACTTCAGATACCCAGAAAATTTTAGCCCAAAAAGCACACACCACTTTTTGTGGACCTGTGTAATAATTCAAATAAAAAACATAGCATTTGGTACCTAGCAGAAGAACCAAGGAAATACTGCGGTCGCGAACGTGTTAATATTTAGGTAATAATTATTTTTTTATCACCTTACAACCATTTGAGAAAAAATATAGATTTAGAGTTAGAAGGGAGATGTTTAGAGCCTTTTTTAGGGATAAGAAGCACACGTGCACCTTTCCAGCTAACTAGATTTTCTCACAACGCCCCAGAATAAAATTTCACGGAAAAACTCTTTCTTTACTTACTTAAAATAAAACTTAATTACCTTCCTTTACTGTTAGAGCCTTTAAAGAAAACAAATACTTCTATTTTTAGTGAAATATACTGCAGTTTCATGATTGCAGTAAATATTTACACTAGAATGTCAATATTTGGAGGCAACGTATAAATAGGTAAATAGATACAAAAATATGAGCGTCTAAATAAGAAAAACCAGTTTTAATTCGGTGTATTTGTAATTTGTATTGGTTTTCATTGAAACAAGATATTTTCCAAAGAAATGTACGACCAAAGGGCTGCTTTTCGTGTGGTTGGTCCGCGGGGTTTTCCCCTTCTCGTGGACTAATCAGCACGTAAAAAAGAAATTTAAACATATTCCTTTTCCCTTTTCCCGCTTGTTCGCACGGTCAATCGAAAAGGCTCCCTCTAGTGATGTATGCTCGAAGATTGAAAAAAATATGTGACAGTCAATTTTGAACAGCTGTTAATACAGAGTGTCAACTCTATATCTTAAATTTGCCCCGAAATTACAAAAAAGAACCAAGGAAAAAAATGTTTTTTGCCCCTTTAATTTTATTAACAATATTGGTAAATATACAGTGTCTCGGAAATAGAGTTTTCATTGAAATTTTTTTTAAATTTAAACGCCCTGTATATTTTCGACACTGATTTTTTATTTAATTCTACATCAAAATTATAAATATACGTCAATTATTGCGGGTTTTTTACTATAGGAGGTTAGGGTAACTGTTTTTATGTTTTACCTATCTATTATTGATTTATAATACCTTAGAAACGGAATATGTTATGATAGAATAATACCTGCTATCACACCTAGGGCATTATAACGGGCATTATGATAGTGCCCTTATAATCCCCTAATCCTAATATGAAAATTTTATTGTTATCCAATTTTTTTTCCCCACAATAAAGATCAAGTTTATACAAAAAAAAATTTTTTTTCTTTAAACAATATAAAAATTAAACTTTATTTCCAAAATAAAATTTCAATTTTGAAATGTCCCGGAAAATGTAGCTGATCCCACTATAGAATGGGGTGTTTTTGTGATGGTACAGGGTAGCACTAACGCTATTTTGTATAGAAGAACAGTCCATTAAAAATTTTCAATATTACGGAATTAAACCCCGGAATTAACTGAATTGGCAATCATTTTAGCTACTTTGTTTTTTGGGTAAAAACTTTCTTTTATATATCCTTCAGCTACTGAAGAGCTTTTCCATTTCCCATGTTGTTTTAGCGTTTCAAACAACACCTGCCTCAACAAGTAAAGTTGACGATGTGCGGCAAACGTGGCCGGTGTAAGCTTCTGCATTATCCAGTTTTAAAAAAAGTTGCGATCAATGTTGGGACGCTTCCTTTGGGATTTTTCCAATGGGTTTTACTGTACATCGACCCTTTCTAAGGGGAAAAAATCTTCACTCCTTTATTCCCGCTGGTCTTAATGTTGTGTACTTTTTTTTAAATTTAAAGCGCCTAAATCTTCTTCAATGATAGTAAAACTTTTTTTAAGTTGAAGTTTTTGTTTTTGGTACCTTTATAACCAAGACTGTTCCTCTATCTTCAATGTCATCAATGGTCATTTTGACCAACTCATCTCGTCTTAAACCTCCAAAACACCCCTTACCAATATGACTTTTTGTACCAAGTAGATATCATCAGGAGCCTTCTTAATAAATTTTAAAATTTTTTTCTCCTTCCCAAAAATTTAGACTTTTTTCGGGACGTACCTTTCGACTTAACTTTGCAATGGTATTGCGAAATGTCTATATTTTATAACCATCAACGTAGACCTTAGGGTGGATACTTGGTCCCGAGAGGGTTTGGACTGTATTTTTTCCCACTAAAAAAAAAAGTTTTTAAACATATGTATTAAAATAAAATCAATAACACCAGTTCCTGGGAAAAATGCCATTAAAACGTTTTCGGTTATTTGAAGAATTGCGTTCGCATCTTTTCCAAATACCAAATATGCCATACTCCCCATCATACTGTTGCCTTGATTTTGGCAAAAGATTTTCGGTCGCTTTTAGCCTTTTCTCTTTTATTTTGTGGAATTTCTTCCATTTTGAGCAAATCGTTAAATAAAAATGCCAACTGACTAACTGACAGAAACATCAAAGTCAAACTTAACACCAGTCATTATCTAAACTTACG
>JAHBCN010018297.1:0-17318 GCA_019359885.1 Listronotus oregonensis
AGTTCTGCAGTATTACCTTTTGAGCTATTTATTGAACTGCTTGTTTTTAAAGGAAATATAAAAATTTTTTTTTATAGTGCAAACCTTATTTTTTTTCATATTCTGTACAAGGTAATTATTTTTTGTTATATGTTTAATTGGGTTTTAACGCAAAATCCCAAACTATATTTGTATTTGACAAAAAGTTGACATTTTAAAAGTTATGTCCTGTTGCCAATAGTTTTTATTTTTACCTCTTTGTTAAATTTAACACATTGTTAAGTCCATTGCTAAATTTAACAATGCCATCGTTACTCGGCCGTTAGTTTTCTTTACACCAGAATTCATACCAAACACATAGTCCTTAATTACACTGACGACGGCTGACGGATTATTAACGAAAAAGTGCAAAATAGAGTATTTCTGGATAACAAACAGACCTTAAAAGTCGTACATGTTCATGTAACTAGCAACGACATACGTATGAATAAAAGCGAAAGGGTCGACCAAAAAAAACTTATTATTATAATTGAGAAACGCATAGGGATGAAATACTAATATACACTTAAGGTGTTTACCCCTTTAAATAATTAAGCACACTAGTCAGCCATACCATGAAATAACTCCCGGGCTATTAACTCGGTGGCTCCAGTGTTAACGCCGTTGCTTTTGTAAATCTTGTCGCCAAGATGCTAGAGTTCGGTTATCGGCTCCTCCTTTTAATTTTTTTTGTCAAATATTGTTTTTTCAGATAAGTATTAATTTAATTATAAATAATTTTATTTTATTTACAAAAAAAAAAAATCTTTTTTTTTTAATTGCATCTCGCACTTCGCATCTTTATGAATCTCTGAAAATATATCTACCTAGAGGCAGCTTTTCCGCTCGTTGGCGTGTATAGCGTGCGTTAAAGAAAAAGCGCGATAAGTCTAGTAACTTTCTCTCTTGCGTTACTTGCGGATTGGTCGGCGGGGAGGGTTAAAGCGCCTATTCTTCTTTTTCTCTCGCACGCTTATTTGCACGGCTTAGCGACAAGGGTGTGTCTAGTAGGTATATGTTATAAAACTGACCAACTCTATTAAAGCTGCATTTTGGCCACCTATGAATGACCGAAGAAAAATAAATTAAAACAATTATATTTTTTTTAACGAAAGAAACTATTACTTTTCACTTGTCAATGTTATTAGTGTTTACCGCTGGATTATTGCTTTTACAGCGTCCTTTGAGACCGCCGTCAAGATCTCACCATACTTAGGACACCCACGGTGCGTTAGTATTTGAGCCTTAGCCTTCATGGACTGTCCAAAAATAAAAAAAGGTGCTGGAAGCCCAGCTGTCAATGACGCTATGACTTGATCACTGAAATCACATTTCTACCGATCTTTACGGCGCTTAGCAGCGCTAGATAGCTAAAATACAACTTAGAAGTCATATATACAAGCCAACCTTTTAAGCATATACCTGTTTAAGGAAGCGTTAGCGCGATGAATATATAACCTTTCTTGACACTCTGCGTGCTGATTGCAGTAGGTATATGCGTAAAGGTTGTAAAACTGACCAACTGTATTAAATGTCATATGATAAAGCTAAACCTTCGAGCATATACCTACCAGAGGAAACTTTGGCGCGTTAAGTCTACAACCGTACTCTCTCGTTCTGCGTGCAATCGCGCCAAGGTTGCCTCTAGAAGGTATATGCTCGAAGAGCATATACCTTCTAGTATACTTGCTTTACGACCAACGAACAAGGAATTAACGCAACGCTAGTTTGTAGCAGAGAAATAGAGAAGAGGAGAAAGCGCTTCAATCTGCGCGAAAAGTCTAATATAGGGCGCCGCCATGGTTGCTTTCGCTTGTCATTTGTCATCATTTGTGCTTGTCATTTCAAAATCTTGTTTGTAAACAAAAATTTAATAAAAATGGTTTGGTATAATTAATAATACGTTTTATGAATAAAATTAAAATTTTAAGATGAAAACATGTACGATTATTAAACAGTATACTATGCAGGTGAATTATTTGTATGAATTCCAAAATATTTGTGGGTTAAAAGATTTTTTTCTTGGTAAAAAGCTCAGAATATTAAAATCCTACATATAAATGTGTTTTTGAATTTTTTAGTAAGGATAAATAAAACAAAATTTATAAATATGGATATGATATATATTACAATTTTTTAATGAAGGGCAAGAAGATCCAGGTGACTTGGCAGTAATTTTTTTTAAAGAAACCATAAATGAAAATCCTAAAATCGAAATACCAACTTGTTTGCCCAAAGAAGCTTTAATAATTTTATTCAATAACTGCAGTGCTGTCTTTAGAACTCTAACGGCCGAGTGATGATCGCGTTGTTAAATTTAGCAATGGGTTAGCAGTTTAGAATGTTTAACAAAACGTCATTGTCAGTGTTATTCAATGATTTTAGTCAAAATCTGACATTTTGATAAACATTCTAAACTGTTGTCAACTTAGCAAATTGTTAAAAGTTAACAACGGTTTAGAATGTTTAACAAAATGTCAGATTTTAACAGGTTGCCTACTAAAATCATACAAAACTAAACTTTATTTGTTTCACAACTACAACACTACAATACATTAACAATTGCAACAATTAGATAAAATACAACTGACATTTTTACATTTTGAAATGATATGGAAGAAAAGAACACAATACTTAGTGGTATTATTTAACAATATTTTGTGGTATATTACATTTCATATTTTAAAACATAAAAATCATTTAAACATTAAAATGCTACTTCATACAAACACAAAAATTTCATTTCTAGTTTTAGTATTTAGTTTTTTGTTGTTTCCCTTTAAAAACAACCTACTTATTAATTTATGTCCATATTAATAATAATAATAATAATGATAAACAAATTTTATTTCAAAATTAAAAAATAAACATACATAAAATGAAATAATGTCATAAAACAAAATAAAAACAAAGCATTAAACACATTTTTTTATTTTTTTTACAGTGGCCATTTATTTTATGCGAATGGGAAAATATTATAAAATCGAATGCAATTGTAGTATGCCCCATTTTCGTATATTATCAATCTGTGTCCAGAAGGTATTGTTTAATGTTCTTGTAATGTAAAAAGCTTGAGACTCCACCCTAAATAACATCTGTTTTTACAGAAAAACAATATACATTCTATTCTAAACTGCAGCGACAGCTAGAAGACCATTTTGTTTAAATTTACCTCCGCATGTTTTTTAAATTTAAGACGAAAAATCGTTCTTTTATTTATTTAGCATAACTTTTAACAGGCAGCCATTTATAAGACATTTACCATTATATATAAAAATCATTAAGTAAACAAATGACAAACAACATCAAACAATAAATCAAATTCAACTTAGCTCTAATTATTAGTCACTAAATTATTAAACAATAAAGTCCTAATCATTTTAGATTATTGTGCGGCACTCATCGCAAATATATCCAGTTCGTCAGAAAGTTGGTTATAGTGGCTGCACATTGTGTAAATAGGCGATCTTCTTATTTCTTAGCTGTTGGCAGCCCTTGCAAGATAAAACAAAGAATTAGTTCCCGGTTTCTTATTTAGTACTCGAAAGTTTAACTTACTTACAAGTTCCTCGCAGTCCACTTCATACTACACAATCTAAACAAAAATTTCTTTAGTTCAAGGTAGGATTACATCAGTTAAGTTTTAACTTGTAAAAGGCAAATCTAAAAAATATAAATTATATTTCAAAACATGTCTTTTTCAATATAATATACCAAGTAATTGGTAGATAAGTATCCAAAAAAAATCAAATACAATTATAGAATGTAACTATCCGCAAACTTAATAAAAATACAAAATAATGGGAAAAAAATATTAAATACACATTCTGAAGGTACATTAATGCATATACCTAAAGTTGATCAGTTCTAGGTATAAGCAACTCAATATTGACATATTTACTTTTTTGACAACAAATTACTATAATTAAAATCACACAAAAATTTCTTTTAACTTTCTAATAACTGTGTAACTACATCCAGAGTTGTGAAGAGTCACTGGTGGACTTAAAAACCGTGTCTGTGTTATCCGAGCTGTAATAATGCAAACTGAATGGAACTGCTACAATAAAAAAATATTTGTTAGTAATAGCAGCATTTAGATATTATATTTTTTACCTTACCTTCTTTTAATAATCGCCTTTTTCCATTTTGATCAGGATCTCATAATCACATGCTTTGCAATTTTTCTGGAAGATATATAAAAATCGTCTTTTTTAACATGCTCCGAGCAAATGACAGAATCCTAATGGGGAACACAACTTTTTGGTCTATTGCACACTAAGGACTAATTAAAACTACACCACTAAACACTACCAAAAACAATATAGTAAAAACAGACAAAACCAATAAAATATCAACTCTGTACACAAATATTTGCAACTGTAAAAATAACCCCAAATAAAAACTTCGACTTGTGGCACGACTCTGTCCACAGCTGAGAATGCTAGTAACTTTTAGAGTTACCCGACAGTGCCGCCAACATAAGCCGCCCGATTTCACACCCTCACGTCTTGGACTTTTGCTATCCCCATTCTCGATGTTGTCATAACCCCTTTAGATTAAAAGACTCTGGTCTGTTTATTAAAAACTAAGTTACTACACCATGAGCATGAAATGGGGATGACCTAAATGAGATGTTATGATTCTATATTATTCAATTAATTATAATACACTACAATTCCCTTTGCATCAAAATTGTATACCTCATTTAGGTCTCTAGAAGCAACTGTTTTCAAGATTAACGCACTTCAAAGGACTCCGCAATTTTCTTATGGAAAACGAGTTTCGGCCAATTGTTTTTAAAATTTGTATAGTGATAGTTCTCAACACGCTGATCAAAAGTATAACCTTAAAGGGTAAATTTGGGGGGGTTTGGACGACGGAGAAGGGACAACCCCTTCTAGTTTTTCGAGAAAAAATAATCAATGTTCTTTCGAGTAGTAACATCTATTAACTAAAATAAATAAACATTTATATTCCGTTTGTGTGTCAAGTTCCAGTGAATCTCAAATAGTCCTTTAAAAGATGAAGAGAAAAAGATGTATTTTACAGTCTGTCAGTGTTAGAGACTTTACGTTTCAGTAGTGTAGCAAATTCAAGAATTGAAAACTTTAGTGTGGAATCCTGCCCAAGGTTTGGTAAGCATATTAAAAAATAAAGATCCCGATCAAGGTAGAATCGTTTATTATCTAAAGTGTATTTTTTAACATAAATACTTTAAAACAAAAACGAAACAAAAATGTAAAGCTGGTATCGCACAAGCTGAAACTCTGCTTAATAAATTTAAAGATACTACTTGTTTTTATGAATTTTAAATAGGAAACGAAAGCCTACTAACTAGCCTGCTACTACTAATGGCTACAATATAATGATAGGATAAAAGATTAAATTGAAATCTTGGAAAAAACCGAAGTTTCAGATCGTGAAAATATGAAAACCAATTTTTTAACATTTCTAGTGTACTTATGGATTATATAAAAATTCTAAGTTCTTAAACAAACTACAGACCAATCATTCTTTTGTAAAATTACCCGATCTTAAAAGTCCATATTTTTCTGGTGATTTAACCGGATGCTACCATTTTAATAAGTTGTTTTATAAAACCATAATCTAAAATCAAAATCTACCCGAGTCTGAAAAAATACCATATTTAATTTAATTTTTAAAAGAAGATCCTTTAATCTTAATGACTAATTTAAAAATTAATGAAAATAATTTTTGAGATCAAGCAATTAAGCAATCGAGACTATTAAAGACATATTTGACAACCAAATAAAAACTATTTTTGACACACCTTCGATAGGTAAGCCTACATCTTTAAGATATTTTACAACAAGAATAGAAAAAACTGTTGCCGCTTAACATAACCATAATGACTATTATGTAGATCTAGTATACGCATATATTCTCACATAAAAGTCAAACACTGGCACACTAAATACCTTCAAATTATTGAAGTTGTTAGAAAAAAGCTGTCGAGTATTAGATACAATTCCCGCTCTGGGCACCAAGAACTAAATTTTAAAATTTCACAACAAGTTAGTTTAACACAAATGTCCACCTACAATAATTTATCTTATGCTCAGAAAAAAACTCTTTTAAAGAACAATCTTCTTTGTTTGCTTACGTAATAATAACAACACTTTTTTAGAGTTCAATAACCCAAATGACTCTTCTAAAAATATTAACAATCACCCAAGAAATTCATATAAATAATTTTCATAGAAAATTTACTAATATTAATTTAGGTTTTAATTATTTTCAAGGCAAATCTTTTCACAACCAAAATTTCACAGGATTCCTCACAAAGAAGTCGATATTTTAATCACGGTCAATTCAATAAAAGTCAAAATCAAAATATAATGTCTCAAAATCCAAGTAGTTTAAATCCCAGATATATTTAGTAAAATTAAAATTCAAATCCAAATTAACCAAAACAGTTATTAATTATTCAATTAAATAATCAAGAGCTAAATGCAAAAAATTAAGTTTTAACTACATTTCCGCCAGTGATAAAGGCATTATTGGCCACCGCTGACATACCGTTTTGTTCTTTAGATAAAGTTCAGTGTCAAGTCAGGGCCGTACTTGACCCATATAGTACTACTTTTTTAATTACAAATTCTTTAACTGAAAAGTTAAAATAGCCAACTTTGCTTACATGTAAGCATTGGGGTAGTGAGGCGACTCGAGCCCCACAAATACGTTCAATATATTAATAAATAACACGCCAAGTAGGTTTTGCAACATCAAACAAATGTTTGTAGCCATATTGTATCCATGGCCCCCTAGAATTGTTTAACGTTTTTAAAACCAATATGCTTGAATGTTACAAAGCCTACTTGGTGTGTTATTTATACTTATCTACTTATTTGCGAAACAATGTAAATATGTATAATTTCGCGTTTTTAATAAAAAAGTCAGGTCTTCATACTAGTTCTGACAAACTGTGTGAAATAGTAAATGATTGATCTTAAGTTACATTAAATAAAAGTTAGAGTTTTCTATTTTTGATTTTAAGATATTAAGCGTTAAAAAAATACATTTCCAAAATTTTTTAATTTAACCTCTATTAATTAGATAAAAATTAACAAAATAATAAATATCTTTAAACCCTATTTTTCACAACTCAACGCCTTTTACATGCTGATAATTTGTAATTATTGTAACATCAAGAAATATTAAAATTTTGAGAAAAAAATCGTTTCTGGCAGCCATTTTAAAATGAAATGAGAAGTGTGACACATGGTTAAAAAGAGAATATTGAGGCGGATTAGGTGAGCCCAAAATATATAGAGTACTATTTTAAATTTAGGGTTACTTCCGGTTAAACCGGAAGTGAAAAAATGGTTTTATTTGGTCATTAAAAGGATGTTCTTATAACAGGCGCATTCCATACAGGGTAAGTCTGTGAAGTGAGAGCCCCCGTTTATTGGTTTAACTATTCAAATTGAAAAATGTTGCACTTCATGAAAAGGGTAAAAATATTCAGTATACATCCATATGACAATCTTATAAAAATAATAAAGCAATAATAATGATAAAAAAGCAAGTTACATAATTTTATGTGTGAGATTTATTTGGTCAAAGCACGTGCTGTAATTGCTACATGTAAATTAATTAAAAGCTAATTAACATTTTTAGGTGCTCTTATTTTAAGGTCGGGTAAAATTTAGTTAATATTGAAATAAGCTTAATTAATTTTGTTTATATATAATTTATAATTTTTATAACTAGGCACTATATTTAGATAGGCATAGCTCAACGGGCTAAATTGTTAATCAGAAGCTGGCGGAAATAATTTACCTGTCTCAAACCAAGTATGTTCTTTATTAAAAATAAAGGAAATAATATTCAGGTCATAGTTTGGGTTAGGCACAAAATATTTTTTTATAATTTATTAATTACTTAGATCCCCCCTACTTCTAAAATACTTTGCTCCAGGAAATACCAACAACCAGTATGACTTAACTCCTACATCCCAACCGCTGTGTTCGCACGTCGTTGTCGTGGTTGGGCCCAGTAGGATCTTTTGGAACATGCGCTAGAGTTGCTGGTTATCGGCAACTCTTGTTGCCATCGTATGGAACGGGATCCGAAGCTAAGACGAACACAAGGCTTAACTCAAGGTGTTAGCATACCATGCTGATGAGTGAATAATCTTCTGCCTTAAACAGGTGCTCCAACGGTGCCTCTGAGATACAGGGCGACCTCTCAGAGTATCTAGCCTTACTGCGGTAATGCGGGGCTCTTCCGTGGTGGACTATTATTTCCCTAGCTAAAAACAGAAAGCGGACAGAACTTCTTCAGAAGAAACATCTGATTCCTGTAACAAGGACCTGGTAGCTATCTACGTCATTAAACCAGGAGAGGAGGGCATGACGGTTCTAATCGTCTGCTCGTCATACTTTCCAGGAGACAAGGACACCAGAACACATATTGTGCTCGTGTCCGGTAGCGACACGAGTAAAATGAGATGTAAGAACTCTCTCCCAATCTGATATCGGATTCGTTGGAAGTCTGATCCTGTTGAGAGAAACATAAAAAGGTGCTAGCCACAATAGACCGAGCGGTTGAGGTGGAGGGCGTAAAAAGTCCACTTACTTTAAACCTAACCTAAATCCTAACTCCTCCATACACATATACAACATAGGTGCAAGTGCTTTCAAATGTTGCATAATAGCTGATACTTTATTTCTACGAGTAAGAGTCGGCTATTAGGATTTTTTTAATAAGAGCATGTTTTTTGTTAACTTTGCTATTATTTGGTTTGTACGTTGGACACATATACACTTTGATTTTAGAAAATAAACAAAAAATTAAAGTTTTGGAAATTATTCGCATTTTAAAGATAATAAAGAAAATAAAATCTAGCATGTTTTAGTCGTGTAACAAGTAACCTATGCCTGGGAACTTTTTAGGGGCCGTGGAAAAAACTAAGTAATAGCTTACTTGTGCTAGATTCGTGTGATTTGTGTGGTAAAATGTAGCACGCGCCAATAACGTGGGCACGCGCCAATCACCTGTACTTGGGTTTACTCAGGACCGTGGAAAAATTCTGGCACGACACAATCGTCTTGACAATAACTAGAACACGTAAAAATCACCTGGGCAAGCTTTATTACCTGACTGAGGGCACGCACCAATCACCTTATTTAGATAAGATAAATTCAGGACCATGGAAAAATTGTGGCACGCGTCTAACTGAGCGATTTTGAATGACGTCATCCTTGGGTCAATGGTTTTCTTCTTTACTATATTTATTTAGTTTTGGAGCTAGGAATCGATCTGTCGTTCGCTAGGATGCGGTTTAAACATCATAAACCAATAAGTGGAAAGCCGGGTAGCAAAAAGTCGTTAGAAATAATAGTCTAAGGAACTTTTGGACTTCTAGCGTTTGGTCTCAAACAACGTCTTTCAACCACAGACACCTATATTTGCTAGACTTGTGGGTCGCGATAAAAAAGAAAACTTTTAAACATAGGTTGGGATACCCATAAACAGAGTGTGTCACAAAAGTAGAAAAAATAGCATGACCAAAACGACCCATCTTGAGGTTTAATACTTACGAAGGAAACGTGTGTAGAAGTGGAAGCAGTTGTGAACGTTTTGATAACGATTTTAAGGTCAAAGCATTACTCTAACAGTTATAACTAGCATTTCCAAAGGACCTCTCTTGAGGTTTAGAATCCTAGTTCAATAGAGTATTTAAATAAATAAATTGGTAAAAAAACTTGTAGGTTTTAAGTTTAAATACAGCAACCGACCACTGCAGTCAGCTTAAACGTACGTAAAAGACACCAAGTCAAAAATGTATTGGTCAATGATCGGTTGTATATCGATCATTGACCAAGTGTATTCCCAATCGATCTTCTTCAACAGTAGTAAAATCAGTTGTCAATGTTTCGGCAACGGTTTCGTGGCTAGCGAGTTAAAAAATTAGGCCGATGCTAAGATTATTAGTACGCATATCGAATTATACTCAAAGTGAGTATTCAACGTTCTAATTGCGAACTATCATTAAACACATTACCTCTAATAAGAAATTACGTGTTCTGTGTTGTGCATAGGATAATAGCTCTAAAAATCGATCTACTTCGTCTTGAGTGGTCGGAAGATTCGCAATTACAGCCTAACGAAGAGGAGAGGTGCGGTTTAAACATGTATAACCTGAAACCCCGTGGTTAATGGCTTAGAAAGCTGTATAGCGGTCACTTAGCGGTTTAAATAGTGCCTATTTATAATGTAAATAGTTGTAAAAATTATTAAAATAAACGTTGGTAGAGTATAAAGTTTTCATTAATTTAAAATCTAATCCTAGATAATTGGAAAAACACGGTTAGTTTAGGAAGATCTTTTAGTGATAAATATGTAATCCAGAAGTACAGAGTATAAAAAACGTTTTAAT
Organism: Listronotus oregonensis; assembly: GCA_019359885.1. Taxonomy (NCBI): domain Eukaryota; kingdom Metazoa; phylum Arthropoda; class Insecta; order Coleoptera; family Curculionidae; genus Listronotus; species Listronotus oregonensis. The sequence goes on from JAHBCN010018297.1 coordinate 10,427, forward strand.
AATTCTTTTAAGTACATTATCAGTAGTTTATAAGATAATTGCAAATTCGGTGTTTTGTCAACAATTAAGTGCATGTGGTTCAAGGGGCTTTAGTTAAAATGTTTTAATCTTATATTTAAATCATCTGGGAAAAAATAAATAAATAGTATGATTCAATCAAAATTTTTTTTATCTCTCTACCATAAAGGCGTTTTTAATTTACAAATATAAAATTATTTTATTTTCATTTTTATAAAACAAATGCAATAGAAATAGGAAGTTCCCAGCGAAAAAATGCGCGCTTGCATAAACATAAATGTTCAGTATTATTTATTATTTTTATTTGTTTTCTTACAAAATTTGCCCAAATTTAGTTTAAGAATGTTTATTAGTATGTTTGGGATCCAAGTTTTAATTAATACAGTAATTTTTAAGAAACAGTATTTTTCTTTAAATTAAGGGCACTGTTTTTTTTTTAAATAACTGACCTGTATTCTTAATTAACTGCCCTATTTTTTCAAATAACGGCACTGTTTTTTCAAATAATAGCACTGTTAAAATAAGAGCACTGTTTTTCCAAATAACAGTTTTGGTTTTTTTAGATATCAGCACGGTTATTTAAAAAAAAAGTGCTGTTATTTAAAAAACAGAGCATTTTGTCCATTTTAAAACATATTTTAAATATGATACCTTGATTATTTTAAAAAAATTTGACATAAAACTTGTATTATACTCTATAACTACCTTTGCTGGTTTTTGAGAAAATGACGTTCAAAAATGTCCAAACCACCGCACACCATGCTGTTATATGGGAAAACAAATAAATATTTTAAAAATGTAGAATGCCTAATTTAACTCTACTTAGAGACTCTATCTGCTGAGATCGTAATAATACTACGAAAGTGCTGCGAAAATTAACTTTCCTAATTACGTTACAAGTTTTATATCAGACATGGCTTGTAGTATTTGAATATTAGAAAATATACAGGATAAACCATTTAAAATACGAAAATTCACGCTACTTTCATTTAAACCGCAAGTAATAGGCAAATGATATTGTATCCAAAATCAGCGCATCATCTAAAGATAAAATGTTTTATCTTAAAATTTAAAGGTGTTATGTTTTCATTAAAAAATTAAAATGGCTTTGTAGTGATCTTTTTGTCACCCGGTATAAAGTTCGTCAAATATATATATATATATATATATATATATATATATATATATATATATATATATATATATATATATATATATAAATAATTACGACGTTTCTCCAACATTTCAGTTGGCATTTTCAAGTGATGCTTCTTGGGTGGCTGCTCGACTTGGAATGAGTGCTTTGCTCCTTCAGATGTCCTTTTATACGGTTTTCATGCTTCGTAGCCTTGTTGCCGGGTGTAGATGGTTTGTTGTCTTTGGCCTGTTTTTGTTTTAAAGTAAAGTTTTCCATATGGTCGGGATGTTTTGTGCATCGTCTCTCTTGTTCAGGTTGTTTGTGTTTTCTATTTCAAGTGCTTCTCTTATAAGTCGTGTTCTATGGTGTTTTATTGCAGCGATTTGTTTTGTGCCTTGAAAGTTAATGGCGTGTCCCGTCTGTTGATGGTGTTGGAACAATGCTGACGTTTCGCCAAAACAAAGCAAAACTATTTCTTAAGGCTTAGGACTAAATTTTTTGCTATAGATAAATTACACGTTATTAGCCAAAATAAATTTAAACGTATTTTTAACTTATTAAAACAATACATACACTTTTGCAATATTTCTTATTTTGGAGTTATTTGTTTGTTTAAAGTGGTTTTGATTCTACTTTAACCCTAGAATATTTTTATGGTATATCATTTGGTAAATCCTATTCTTTTTTTACTTTACAAATGAATCTTAAATCTTTATTAAGAATAATTGATTGATTGGTTTAACAGTTGATTTATTAACTCCAATATGCAGAAACAAATTCTTTGGCCTCACAATTTGTTAAATTACAATAATTTAGTTTTTATTGGCTTGCACAAGATATTTTTTTATGTTGATTTCATCAATAATTTTTTTGTATCGTGCTTCTGTTAGTATATAATAGCTATGTATGTTATAAGTACATAAAGCATGACTTTATTGGGCGAGTTTTTTTTTTATGGCAGAACAAGCTAGCGAGCGAGGCGTTAAAGTTATGAGATCAATGAAGCCGTGTTTATGTACGTATAACATCCAGGATTTTATCTACGATTACATAATAAACGGGTTTCCTGAAAGGTTTTGTTGTTTTAGATTTCAAAACCCCTGTATACCAGTCCTGTTGTTGTCACTGTCAGGCCTATAAGTTTGCTTTGGTTGCTAATGACAATAGATGTTTGACATTTTTTAAAATAAATTAATCAAATAAAAGTGTGTATATTATAAATGAAAAAAATTACAAATATTGCCTCGTTTGTGAAAGACGCATTATTGCCTACGAATCGAAGCATATACGAGTACACTTTGATTTATGGGGACTTTGGGTTTACGTTTTATTGAAAGCGTAAGAATAAAAACGATTTATTGTATATTAAAGCAGGATAGACAATCCACGATGTTGCCGGTCAATCAAGGGGCGTGTTCTTTACGAGGCGGGTCGCGTTCATCTACAGTAATGCTATAGGCGAGAGACGTGTAAAACCGTTATGGCCTTCCCCCCCAAATTAATTAAACTGAAAGTTGTCCCTTCAACCAAATAAATTGAAAGTAAGGAATAGTATTTAACTCCCATAATAAATAGAGAAATGTGACAATAAGGCGTTGTTTTGCTTTATTTCTTTTTCACTTAAATATTCCTAATTTATATGTATTTTTTTACACAGAAAGCTTACCTTAAAATCGTACTTAGTTATTCTGTATATGAAGAAACATTTAATTTGTATCTAAAATAGTGTGATCGGAAGAAAAACAGAGGACACAATTCTAGTTTCTGTCGATACTTAGCTTTTTAAGTACAAATGTTCGTCATTGTGGAGCGTATACCCTATGCTAAAAACAACAATAAGTCGAGAAGGAAACTACTTAAGTAAATTCCCCAGTCTCATTCTCTTCTTTAAAAGAAAAGGTTTTAAGCAAAAGTAGATGATAGGAAATATTAATTTAATACGGTATTTTTATACAATATATCGCTTTTTTTAATATTTGCTAAAACGCTTTAACTTTGTTTTAAGGGTTGTCCTTATATTTTTGTATGGGGTATAAAGACTAGAAGTTAAGTTTGTCAACAAAATTGTTGAAGACTGTCAAACTTATATTTAGGTTAGGTTTTGAATATATATTGACTATCTCTAGTGCAAAACAATAGATGTTTTAGCAACTGTATTAAAAAAATTACAAAACCTCTTTTATATAGAGGACCTTGCTTCGGGCATTCATAACAATAGCTATGGTACTGGCTAACATAGTCTAGGGCATTTAGATCAAAACCGACTAAAATAAAGACTTTTTTAAGGCTAGCAGATATTGAGATGCGGTTTTCTGAGTTGTGTTTAGAAAGCTCCAAGGAAAAAAGGTCTATATGGTGTGGTTATGCCATTTTTCGAAAAATGTATTCTAGTGCAATAAATGCATTTTGCAGTTCTGCCCTACAATCTAAAAACCTAGTAACTCTCAAAACAACTTTTTCGGCAAAGTCGATCCAAAGTTTTTAAAATGTGCTTGCCTACCGCTAGTTTGTAAATAAAAATTTTTATAACTTAAAATATACACAGTATATAATTTTTCTTCTTTTTTTAGAATAACGAAAAAATCTTGATTTTATACATAAAAAATATAATTTATTATTTTGAGTTACTAATTATACGCTATTTATAGATATGAAAAATTAAAAACATAGTAACTCGAGTTAAAGTGAAATTAACTGAATTTACTTTACAAAAACATAGTATATAGATTTGGTGAAAATAAATAGACGATAGTCTGCTAGTAATAAAACTAGTTAGTCTACTAAAACATAAAATAATTTTATAAAAATGTATAAAAATCCTATTTAGTAGATATAACTGGTATTGAATTTGCAAAACACTATTATAAGTAATATAGAAAACAGCCTGTAAAATACAATGTTTAACGAAAAACTATAAAAAAAGTTATTATTTATACTAATGAAGTTACTTTTGATAAATGTTTAATAAAAAATTAACCACTGTAAGTTATTAATGATTTATTAGACTAAAAGGTAAATACAAATAGAAAAAAAGTCTTTTATTGGTCACAACTTTGAAAAATAAACGCAAACAATAATGAATGTTTTTATGAGTATGCAGACCTAAATTTAAATACTAGCTGCAGCTTTATAGATCATCCACGTTATCTGAACTTGGCAAACAGGACCAAAATATTTGCTTTCGGGGAGGCATATGCGATAGTAGTCACTTAAATTGTTCTTCAAAATTGTACTGATTTAATCTCGTTTAATTTTGGAAGAGCGACGCCCTTTTTTCGTGGAATACATCCATTTTGGAAAGGTTTAAAATGTTCGGCATGCAAACTTATAACCTCGTTTAATTTATTTGAAGACTTAATCAATTTTTTAAGATCCTTAAAATCCAGTACTTGCGCTCCAGTACTTATTCCATTTTTTGCCTATTTGACCATGATTTACATCAGCTTTCAAAAAAAATGTGGCCGGGGCTCAAAATATTTAAAAGTTATGGTTTCTGTCCCCAACTATCATTGACAAAACTAGACAAGAGCGTAAAAAGAATCCAATTTTTATTTTGGGCCTACAATTATTAGCCCAAAAAATGACATGCTTTGTTTTTGTATTTAGCCTAATTAAAAAGCGGTAGTATGAGACACAACATCTGGACCATTTCTTCCCCTGATGGCTGTTCCCACAAGATGCATTTATTTTGAGCTTTAGGTTTTAAATTTGCGAAGGTTTCATGGAAAACTGTGAGTCTGCTAACAAAAAAAGAATTCTTTATGGCCATTTCAGGCAACAACAATGTCTTGCATGTTAATAGCGTAAAGCTCCCAATCATCATCCCATAATTTTGTGGTGTCTCCAGTATAACATTTTCTAGCACTCGTATACCTTTTCTTGTGAAGATTGTATTGATCACAGACAGAACATAATTCAGTTTTATTTATGTTATTTGAAGATAAATTGATCGGTTTATCGACGTTTTCTGTTTCTGAGAATTAGAAGTACTTCCAGTTTCATCTGGCTTGTTATTTAATACTGGACGTTAACTTGTTCGTCATGGGAGTGTTACTTGTAGATCGAACGAAGGCACATTCCTCTGTGTGGGAGCTGTAAATCCAATATTTTCTTTCTCGAAAATTTTTCGGTAATTCTCGTAACTTACAGGTTTATATTTTAAAACAAAATCCTTATGATTTATTGTCAAATCAGATGGTAAATACCTTCTGTGCGGAGCGTGCATTATATTGTAATGGGATATTTGCGGGTGGTAATAATTGATATTTTCTTTAACATTTGCATAATTGACTTCAGAAATATTTTTCATTTGATCTCCACGTTTCTTTCCTCTTTTGTCTTGTAAAAATGATTTATTTTCTTTAATAAAATTTGTTTGAAACTTAGTTTTAAAGCCAAGGTATGGATAAACATTGTTTTACATACTGACAGCATTTTAGTAAGAGCCGATGTACTTATCATTGACGCATTTTTTTGAACAACATTCGCTGGAACTATAATTGACTCCTTAGTAGCTAACTGGTTTGGGCTGTAGGTTTCATTATTTTCTGCCAAATTGGGATAATTTTGTGAAATGTAGGGCAAGTTATAAGAGATAGTAAATCTTTTGTTTGTTTCGGTTAACTTTTCAGTATTTGACATCTCTTTTTACTATAAACTTGTTAAAAAAAAATTGTCTTTTTTCCCTAGTCAAGTCCTTTAAAGTAAATAAATATTTTTTTTTGATCATCGGCGGACAGTTTTTTAAAAAATTTTTTTCTGCATTTTGATTCATACAACGGTAAAAGTTTTAGTTTCCGTTTTATTTGAATCTATTTCAAAGTTTAATTTTTATTTGTTTTCCTACTTATTTTTCTTTTCAGCAACACTGACTTCTTTGTGTTGGAGTTGGTTCCTTGTCCGACCGATTGATTTTTGAGAAATATTTTTGTAATTTAATTATAAATATAATAAAAAGTTTATTACGATAACATACCGTTTTTTATTATTTATTCGGGGATTAGAAGTCATTCCTCCGTTGAAAGTTTAGCCTAAACTAAATAAACGCCCGCTGCTCCTTTTTGACTTATGAGTAGTAAATCTAGTTAACTCCACTACTTTATACTGCTGAGAACACCAATCATATTGTGTTAACTAGACGTACTACTCAACCAAAATATTTTTGTACGTTTTTGTACCTAGAGTTGCTAGGTTGTTTAATTGTTTATTGATATGTTTTTAAATCCAATAGAAGACTAATACCAGTTTTGTAAAATTAAATTTAAAAATAACATAACTCTATTTACTAGGTTTTTAGTTCAAATTTAAAGTATAAAAACACTACATATAGTTACTATATTTTTATTTGGGAAATTTAAGAAAAATATTTTATGATATGAGTTACTAAATTTTTTGTTTGTACTTTTTTATTTGACTATTTAATTAGACAAAAAGATAAAAGTAACTCGACATGCTAAAATAGATATGTTTAGTAAGTCTACTTCTAAAACTTAGATCATAATATCTTTGTAACTAATGATCAGAATAAAAGTTTAAAAATAGCCAGAGGTAGAGCTCAGTCTAATGATCTCAAATATTTAAACAGAGCAAAAACATAGTAAGTCGAGTTACTAGGTTTTTCGATTGTAGGGCAGAGTTGCATACTTACTTGCAATATTATATATAAGAACGACTGGACACTCAGAAAAATCGCCCGAAAATCTTACTGGGGGTTTTTGGGGATGCGAATTCAATTAT
>JAHBCN010018298.1:0-17251 GCA_019359885.1 Listronotus oregonensis
GTCAGTACTGCACAAGCTGAGGATGTCTAAAGGCAGTTAATCTTGGATTTGAGCTAATCCCCTATTTTTTATTGAAATTATGACAAATATTGTTTTCTTCAGCATACCGAAAAGCTAGTCGTCTAAGCCCATTTGGAGTCAAACCAAAAAATAATTTGGCTAGTAGCAAAACATATTCTTTTAACTCAGTTTCTATGGTTCTCACTTCTAATGGTTGCGACCCAAAAGTGGCGGTATAAGTTCATTTTTTGAAAGTTTTTTTTGAAGAGTTGATTCTGGTACCTTAAAAAGCCTTCCTGCTGCCCTGTTTTTTTTTACCATCATTTCTCATTGCATTTAATGCGTTTTGAAGATCTTCAGCAGAATAAAAAAGAGCTGTGGTCTTTTTGATATAATGTCTAGGCATCTAAAAGAACAAAATGAAAATTTAAAAAAGTACCATTTATCTATCTGCGGGGTAAACGTGCGCATATGTGCGCACAACTCCCCTTTATTTTTTACTTTTTTAAAAAAAAATTGGGGTATAAAAACCCCCCCATTTAATCAATATTAAACAAGAAAAAAAATAAGGAAAATTTTGGGTTTTTAAAATTTTTTAAAAAATAAAATTAAAAAGAAAATCAAATAAAAAATGTAGACTTACCGTCTTTTTCCCCCTTTTTGCTGAAGTTTAAAAAAAAACCCCTTTTAAAAAATTTAAAAAACACCCCCCGAAAAACCCTTTTCTTGCATCAAGGTATGGATACAAATAAGGGCCCCCCTTTTTATTTAAAGACGCTGCATTGCAGGGTTGTCGGTTTCCCCCCGCCATCTTTTTTTTGGTTATGAAAAACCCAATATATATATATATATATATATATATATATATATATATATATATATATATATATATATATATATATATATATATATATATATATATATATATATATATATATATATATATATATATATATATATATTTTTTAAAATTATATATATATATAAAAATATATAAATATATATATATATATATAAAATATATATATAAAAATATATATATATAATATATATATATATATATATATATATATATATATATATATATATATATATATATATATATATATATATATATATATATATATATGCCGGGGTGACCCCAGGGGACATGTAACAGCCCGTAACTTTTTTATTTTTTAAAAAAAAAAAATTCAATCCCGCCGATCGGGGGACTTATACCAACTGTCAACATTTTTCTAACAAAAAAACAGTTTACCATTTTTTTAGACATAATTGATCTAAAATCTAAGTGGATTTTATTTAATCGGGAAATCAATGATGGGGGAAATATCGTTTTTTTGTTAAGGTTTTTTTATAATATTATTTTTTTTTTTTAAAATTTGTAATTAGAAAAAAAAAATTTAAAATTTAAAAAAAAAAAGTAATTTTAAAAAAAATTACAAATTTTTTAAAAAAAATTTGTAATATTTTTTCGAAAAACCCAAAATTTTTTTTCGGGGAAAAAAAGAATAATTTTCCGGGCTTCCCCTTTTAAACTTTTAAAGTTTAAAATTTTTTAAAAAAAAACAGAATAAAAGCATTTATTGCATTTTTGTTTTAATTTTCCAATTTAAAATTAATACGTATTTTTTTTTTAAAAAAAGGTTTAAAAAAACCCCGCCCTTTAAAAAATCAAAAAAAACCTTGATGTTTTTTTTTTTTAAACACCTTTTTTCCCCGGTTGAAAAAACCCCGTAAAAAAGAAAAGTGGAATTTTTGTTGTCTTATATCTTTTTTTTTAGCATTTTTTTATCGATTTTTCCCTTTATAAAAAAAGTTATTGTCTAAACCCCCCAAAATTCGGTTTAAAAAATTTTTTCCCAAAAAATTTTTTAGGTCCCCCTTTACTTTTCTTTTAAAAAATGCCGGAGAAATGTTCACCATTTTTTGGGGAAAAAAAACCCTTTAAAAATTTTCGGTAAATTTGTTTTTTTTGGGGCCCCCCCCTTTTTTTGGGGGGGTGCGGGGGTTTTATGCTCTTTAATTTTTGGGTTGTTTAAAAATTTTAAAACCCCCACTTTTTTAAATTTAAAAATTTACGGGGGTTTATGAGCATAAAGCGAAAAAAATTTTTTTATTTTTCATTTATTTAACGATTTTTTAAAAACAAAACCAGTTATTGTAAAGGGGGTATAGCTATGCCTTTCTATTAAAATTTTTTTTTTTCCCCCCTTTTTTGTCTTTAAAAAACCCCAAAAATTTTAAAGGGGAATTCTATTTTTTTTTTTTGCCTTTTTTAAGGCAAAAGCCCGTCAAAAAATTTTATTAAAAAAATGGCAACAGCCCCCAACCCGGGGGCCCAAAAAATAAAATTTTTTGGGGGAAGCTACACATGCTTTTATGCTAGTCAAAGAATTATCTATACCTTTTTTAAATTTAATATTTTCGGGGCGCCAGTACAGTAAAGATAAATTAAAAATTTTAAAAATTTTTAAAAAGGGCTTGATTATTTTAATAGAAAAATTGAAAAATTTAAAAAAAATTTTAATTTTTTGGAAGATCTTTATCACCGGGGGGCCCCATTTAAAGGGCCAAAAAATTAATTTTTGTTATAACACAGAATCACTTTATTTTTAATAAAAAGTCTTACAATACTTTTTTTAAAAAAAATATATATATATATATATATATATATATATATATATATATATATATATATATATATATATATATATATATATATATATATATATATATATATATACCGGGGGGCACAGCGGACATGTAACAGCCCGTAACTTTTTTATTTATTTGAATTAATTTTTGAAATTTGGGAGGTGTACGTTCTATAAGGACATGCATTTACTGACCTAATACAACCAATTATTTCACTTCAAAGTCAAGTTGATTAAAAAGTGTTGTAAGACTTTTATTATAAGTAAAGTGTGTATCTGTGTGTATAACTGCTTAAAAGTATACACAAAATTAATTTTTTATAACTTTTTTAAAAAAGGTGAAATTTTTAAAAATTTTAAAATAGATTTTCCCAAAAAATTAAAATTTTGTTTAATTTTACCCAATTAGGTCTATTCGAAAGTAGTACAAGACCTTGCAAATAATCTATAATTTAATGTCCTATCTTACTTGTACTGGCGACCTGTTAATATTAAATATTAACAGAATATAGATAATATCTCTTGACTAGCATAATTAGCATGTGTAGCATTCACAGAGAGAGTTTTACTAACCCCCATGTATCTGTATCTTGTAGCTAGGATTACCAGCACAAACATGTCTGCCACCTCGTACATTCAATAACTTTTATTTTCTGACAGATAAAGCTTGCACTTAAATAATTTAAACAAAAATAAATTGTCTGATTTTCTTAAACTTATTAGGTTTTAATGACAAAACAGTTAGACATGAATAAATTAAATAGAAGGTATAGCTATAGCTAAGTTTTTTTACAATAACTTGTTACAACATTATATAAAATCAGTTAAATTCGTATGCCCTAAGGATTATAAATTTTACGCTTAATATGCTCATGACTACCTGCCTAACGATCTTGTTTAAATTTAAAACATAAAGTGTAAGTTTAAAGTTTTTAAAACTTTAACCAAAGTTAAATGAACATGATACTCTATACCCACGGTATCGCTCCGAAACAATTTGAATAACCGAATAAAAGCAAAAAATTGTACCGGAAGCGTGTTTTCGAAATGAAATGGTTTTACTTTAGAGATGGTGAACATTCTCTCCGGCATTCCGAAAGGCAAAAGCCATTTTTAAAAGTAACGTCGCAATTCGCGACTGCAGACACAACAAAAGAGTTTTATTGTCGTATACAATTTAAAAAGGCAGAATAGATTTAAGGAGGTTGTTTAGGCCAATAGTATTTCGTATAAATGAGTCTGATAACAAGATGCTAAAAATAAAACGTACATATAAGAACACAACAAGCACGTATTCCACCCAATTAACCGTGTTTGTTCGGTGGCCTTTGGCATAATCTCGCAATATTCAAAAGGATGTTTAAAAGAATAAAAACATTAAGACTTCTTGTTGATCTGTTTAAGACTTTTAGTGTCTGATTTGTACCTTTTATTGAAGACAAAATTACACTATTAAATTTTTAAATTAGAAAGTTAGAAGACAAAGAATGCAATAAATGCTTTGTATTCTGTTTGTTTATAATAAAAAATTATCAACATTATTGTTGTGAGGCAGAGATCGGAAAAAAGAATTATCCATTTTTATTACCTAATTCTTTTTAAAAATATTAGTTTACGAAAAAATATTACTAATTTTTTAAAAAATTGGTAATTAGCGAAAAATATTACTATTTTTTTAAATTTATAATATTTTTTCGAGAATTACTAATTTTTTTAAAAATTATAAATATTTTTTCGCTAATTACTAATTTTTCGAAAAAAATTAGTAGTATTATTAAAATCCTAAACGAAGAAATCAATACTGCCAATCATTGATTTCCCGACAAAATAAAATCCAATTTGATCTGTAGATCAATTATGTCTACAAGAAATGGTAAACTGTTTTACCTTACCTGCCTTCACTATTTCCTTTCTTCCTTAACTGTTTATAGTAATTACCTAGAATATATTGACAGTTAGTATTAGTCAGTAATTGGCAGTGTTATTTTTTCTTTTATGACTTTGAAAATATTACAATTTAAAAAACCCTAGTTATTAGCGAAAATACATTAATAATTTTTTGAAATCATTAGTACTTTTTTTCGCCAATTACTAATTTTTAAAAAATAATAACAATTTTTGTTCGCTTATTAATAATATTTCAAAAAAAATCGTTAATTACAAAATCGATACTGCCATCACTGATTATCCGACAAAATAAAATCCATATCGTCTGTACATCAATTATGTCTACAAGAAATAGTAAACTGTTTTACCTTACGTGCCTTCATTATGCCCTTTCTTCCTTAACTTATTATAGTAATTAGAAAATGTTGACAGTTAGTATAAGTCAGTGATTAGCAGTATTGATTCTTTCGTTAACAATTTTAATAATATTACTAATTTAAAAAAAATAGTAATAAGTATAAATATATTAAACATTTTTTTAATTAGTAATTATCAAAAAAATATAACTATTTTTTTTTTAATTAGTAGTATTTTTCCGCTAATTACTAATTAAAAAAATAATATTATCGAAATCGTTTACGAAAAAATCAATACCGCCGATTACTAGTGTGAGGCTATTAGAAAATAGTCATTAATGTTTCTGGCAGCAATGCATGCAAATTAGTCGACAAAATATATTGCTGGCCCTGGCATTAGGTGTTAGTAATGATATTATATCAAAAAAATAATTTAATAATGAAATTCCAAGGCTGTCGTCAGTCGTATATTAGATCCAGGCGGTTCGCTACTAATAAACGGACAAATTGTTAAAAATTTCTTTCACTTCAACTCAACACCTTGACCCAAATAAGTTTATGTAGGATTAAATCGGCCAGCACAACTGTTCTTAATGATTAGATCGCTTTTCTAAAATAAAAATCTAAGGTTAAAAGCTCGTCAAAAAATCATTATTTTTTTATCTTGTACCAACGTTCTGTGAGTATTTTAAATAAAGTAAGAAGCAACATATTTCACATTCTAGATATCCTAAAGATGAAGAAACAAGCAAAGTAGTAAGTTTGGTGTCTCTCGAGTTGGACTGTAAAGGGACGCACAAAATGGCACACTCTATTGGGAGCTGCTAGGAAAGGAATATTATTGGATAATTCCTAGGTGCTGAAGCCGCAAAAATACCTATAAAAAAGCGTCAGGTCCCTTACACCTCATCGACGGGTAAGAAAAGGGAACAGTAAGTAAGAATTAGTTTATTTATAAGGCAAATGATTCTTCTTAAAATAGAATCAAAAGTACTAAGAGTTATGGAAGACGCTATTCCGCCGACATAGGACCAATATTTCTAAGCGGGATCTTATTTGGGATACACACAGGGTATACATATTCAAAGAGGTAATATACTTTGTTGTTTGAAATTGAGATCACTAATTGTGTGGCTATTGATATAATATGCTCGGGCAAATCAAGACTGTTTTTGGCGTTTATGCTTACAAGGCTCTTATTTCTGCAGAACCTAGCTGTTCATAAGTGATGAATGAGTATTGGCAGTGGCGGATCTAGGATTTTTAAAATTTTTTATCTAAAAGGTGAGACATGGAACCCACACCAAATATATACCAGACATTAGCTTTGATAAAAAATATTTTATTTTGAAATGTGCGAAAAAAATTTTTTTTTCCCCCTACCCAAAGGGAAAAATTGGACTTTAAAAAGCAAATCCTCTATTTGTATTTTTTGGTAAATTTAACCAAATTTTATTGTCAAATCCTAAATTTTGCAAAAGTATCTAATTTTTTCTTGAAATTAGAGGCATTTACAATATTTGTATAAAAAATTGTGTGAGTGAAAGAAATTTAACTGGCTATGGTTAAAAAAACATAGATGTTTTGAAATTTGGCATTTGACGATAAAATTTAATCAAAGAGGATTTGCTTGCAATTTTTCCTGGGGTGAGGGATATAAAAAAACAACATTTTTTTCGCAAGTTCCAAAATGAAAATTTTTACCAAATGTATCCTTCGAGGCCAATAGCATCTGGTATATATTTGGTGTGTTAGATAAAAACCTTGAAAATCCTAGATTCGCCGCTAAGTATTGGTATACTTTTTTTATTATACTTACCTGAAAATACTACATTTTCAACTGTGTATAAAATACAGTAAATATGACATTTTTATTATACTTACCTGAAAATACTACATTTTCAACTGTGTATAAAATACAGTAAATATGACATTTTTAGAACAGCGCACGGAATTTTTTTCCCGATCCCTCTTTCCGTGTGCTTATACAAAAATCCATCCATGGAAACTTGTTCATAACAACGATTTATTTATTAATGACATATTTTATTTTCTGTCAGTGAAATTTAAGCCATTTTCAAAAAATGAATTCAGATTTGGAAGAAAATTCGGATATTTCCGATATTATGTTACAACAAGCGGCAGAAGTGAGTGCGGATTTATTACCAATAAAATCCATGTTGAGATATGAACATGAATATCATTTTCACCGGGGAAAAGAATCAAAATTGTGAGTGACGATATTCTCTTAGTTTATTTTTCTGAAAAAGCCAAATCTATGAAGTCATCCACCTTATGGAGTCGATTCTCCATGTTAAAGAGTTGTTTGGCAATAAAAGAAAATACTCACAACCAATATCCAAAAACTATAGCTTTTTTGAAACGACAAGCTGTAGGATATGTACCAAAGAAATCCAAGGTTCTTACATCAGAACAAGTAACCAAATTTTTATGTGAAGCTTCAGATGGACAATATTTACTAGCAATTTTAGTGTTTGGCATCTTCGGCGCATGCCGCAGAGATGATTTAATACGTTTAAGTTTAGACGATGTGGAAGATAATGGACGTTTCCTTGTCGTGTTCTTACGAGATGGAAGAACTTACAGGTCAAGAAGTTTTACCATTACCAATAAAAATTGCAAATTCAATCCCTGTACAGTTTACCGTAAATACGCAGATCTCCGCCCTAAAATATGGAGAGTAGAAGATTATTTGTTGCATACCGAAACGAAAGATGTTACGCTCAACATGTTGGGTGCCATACTATCAGTGGTATTAGAAAATTTGTTGCAAAATACTTAAAACTAAAAAATCACGAAGAATATACCGGACATGGGCTAAGGCGTTCTTCGGCTACCATGTTGGTAGAAAGCGGCGGTGATTTGCTCACTTTGAAAAGACACGGAGGATGGCTTTCTTCCAATGTAGTCCAAAGAAAAATTAAAGTATCCCAAAAGTTGCTTAGGGCTTGTAACTTGGAAACTACAAAATCTGCAACAGTCAATCAAGAGAACCAAAACATGCACGAACACTTCGCTTCAACATTTTTAGTTCAACAAAAAGAAATACAAAAGGGATTGAGCTTCAACAATAATACGAATTGTACAATAAATATAACCATTAAACATAACGGTTCCGTCCAAAATTATTTTTTTTTAGATTTAATTACCTTGTATTTTTTTTGTTAATTTATTTTACCTTTTTAAAAATAAAAATAAACTATCGGAATTTTCTTAAACCATTTTTTGCGATGTTTTTTGCCTATGTTGTTTTCAGGTACCTAAGTAAAATAAAAAATATCGTTCATTACACGTCCAGTAATGGATTTTTCCGTTCGGCTGCGCCTCACACGAGAATTTGTCACGCGCGCACGGAAAAATCGTTATTTCCGTACTGGTAATAAAATATACTATTTCGTGAACATAATTTTGTTTTTGAGGTTTAAACTGGACAAGATTGTTGATTTCCTTTTTCAAAATTAGGTGAAATTAGGTCCTAAAAAAGAGATATCTGCTTTAAGCTGCGCTTGTTTTCCAAATTAGGCTTGAAAACTGGCTTAAGAAGCTGAAAACTAAATTGAGGGGCACTATCGTCAGAAAAACTATTAATTGAATTGATTGTGAAAAAAGAAGATTGTTAATGTAAAGTGAAAATAAAGTTTGCACTAGTACTGAGCCCTGGGGTACCCCAGCATTTATTTGGTAAAAGCTAGACGAGTGATTATCTACAATAACATATATACGTCCATAAGAATGAAAACTGGGGAGCCACGAACAAAGTATACGTGAAGGACCATAAAAGGAGATTCGCATTATACCAAACCTGGTCAATAGCTTGAGATATATCAAGAGAATTGATTGCCGTGAAACTCAAGGGATTTATTTCAGTTATGTAAAACAGAGGTAAGAAGATATGCAAGAAATCTTGTGTGACGAAATCCATCCTGTCTGTTATGTACGATTTTGGTCGTATTGTTGTATAAAACTGATGTTTAGACATTAAAGACTTTTACGATAATCGTTTGGAGGCGTTGGATATGTGGTTACATGGGCGAATGCATTGAATACTCTGGTTAGCTATGCAGACTAATACAACGATTTTATATCGAGCAGATGTCATTCGTGAATTGCTGACAACCGTAAAATGCAAAGAACCAGCATATCTCGGCCTTGTTCTTAGATAATATCGATACAAAAAAAATCAATTATCATTAAAGGGCAAGATCGAGGGTCGCAAAAAATTTTGAAAAAAAAAACTAAAAACACAGCCATCACGTATTTCACAATATTTATTTCATTTGTTGAATGGCCGTACAACAAGTTTTTTAATATTAAAAAGGATGTTCAAAAGCAAAAAATGTATTAAAATTAATATTTTATTTCTTGCAAATATATTTATTGTTGTAATGTTCTAAATGGTAAATTTTAAAAAACGTCAAACATCTTTTGTATTTGCTTTTTTTTTGATGAGTTTAAAAGGTATTTGCGGTAGTATCACCATTTGTAATATTATAAGAACAATTAGGACGTGCGGTCATATTACCTTAAATAAATATTAGAGGGGACCTAAAGCTATAAAGCACTAAACTTAATAAAACATACAGTTTGCTAAACATGTATTTAGCAAAAAACTGTTGGTTTTGTCTTTTTTATGTCATCTTCGCACTCTAGTCTGAACATTACGCATCCCTTAGCAGAATTGACACTCGTCACTTAATATATTTTTCTTATGATCCCCCAATAATTATGCTTTCTTTAGTTAGAACAACTACGTTAATGTTACCTATAGGGTCGGGTTAAAAAAGAGGAAAATAAACTGTTCAGCAAGGCTGTGGTCTGGGTCTCTGACCATGAAGACCACCCAGCAAATAAGAAAGCAGAGAGATTAGCAAAGACAAAAACTTTATGGTGCTATGAAATACCGTGCTAAACGTCAAAATCAGTTTAATGGTTTTTGCCCAATAATTCTGCAATCCAATTTTGTTTGAAAAAATAGGCAATTCTGCAAATTGGGTAGAGTCAAGAATATTAAACCTAAATAAATACCAGAGATCTCAAACTTTTAAATGCTTTTTTAGAAATAGTAATTCGATTAAATAAGAACTTTTTCTCGGACTTCCATTGTATTTATTTAATTTTTTCACAACGTTTCGAACAGGAAGTATCTCTGATCGTTTTTAAGTGAATACTGAAGTATTTACGAGAAGAAGTTCCTATTTAACCTGCAACATTGTCTAGAACCTTCAGAGAAACAGTAATTGGATTATTGGAGTGCTCTTAGCAACTGTTTATTGCTATGAATAACTGATGGAATCACATAAGGAAATAAAAATATAAAGTTTAAGTCCCGTATTCTGGACTTTGCCAAATTGCAAAATTAACAAATGTTTAAGCAAAAATTATTGTGGAAATTTATCAAACCAATTAAGCAAATTTGGCGCGATGTTTTTATAATGATATTTTTTTGACGGAATATGAAGGTCTTCATAAAAATCTAAAAGGTCCAAAAAACATTTATAAAACTACTTTTTTTGGTTTATTGGTATTTTGCCCCAAGCATAATGAATTATGCGACTTCTAATTAATTTTATCATGTAGAAAAGTTCATTACAAAGCTTTTTTCTTTTTACAACTTTTCTCTACTATGAATACTTACAAAGTCATGAGCGATGAAAGTTAAAAAAAGCAATTTTTTCGATTTTTTCACATTTTGCTTCTTTAACAAATATTTCGGACCTTGTTAAATTTATTATTCTGAAGGGTTTTCAACAAAAGCATACAGTTTGCTATACCCCGGGATCAGAACCGAAGTGGTCCCATTTTCTGGAAAATTTCAAGGCAAGTTATTCTAACAAAAACATACTAAAACATAGATTTGCTACAAACTGTAAAACATATTTGAAAACATATCTGCCACCTTGTACATCTATCCAAAACCAGATAACGCTTGGTCTCCGAAATGTATTGACAAATCAAATGGTAAAATTTATAAGATAAATAAAATATTATTATTAAAAATATTTACAAACGTTTCTTGATATATTGTTAGATTTTTAAGCCACTATTGTCCCTTATACACGTGGTATCCAATACATATTAAATAACAATTCCTTACTAAACGATTATCCAAGTAAAAGAAAACAAGAAAATCCCTTTTCTCAATCTGAAAAGCTTTTATTGGTTATCCAAAAGTACCCCTAAAAGCAGGATGTTTAATATTTCAATTGTTTTCCTGATAAAAGGATCAAGATTTCAAGCTTCTGTTTTTCTAGAGGATTACTTCCTAAGACCTATATTTTTTTACCATGTGGCATTGACGCATTTAGGTTTTATTTATATTTATCGTTATATTTGTTTTTCTGCGTTATATGTATTAAATACGTTTAACAGTTATATATATTTACCAGTTGTAGGCATCGATCGGGGCTTTAAGGAGGGGGTAAGGGTTTCAGCGAAAAAAAACACTTCTTTGCGATTTTTTTTAAAGTATGGATTGAGCAAATTTATTTAAATCTTTTGTACATTCTTAAGTATATTTTTAACAATATTTTGTAATTTTTTTATTTAAAAGTATTGCGGTGTTCACTATATCTCAGTCGGAAATTATCTAAAATCAAAAACCATTAAAATTTAGTCAAAGTAACACCAATTATTCACCACAACGTTCTATGATTATTATTTTTTTATTTAAATATTTTTGGTGGTCATCTTAAGTATAAACTGCTATTTTTTACGAAAAATTTCACCAAACGTTGGGGAAAGGTATTTAATATGAAAAAAATGTATTACAAGTTTAAAATGAATCGGTAATGTAGTTTTTAAATGACAGTGAACACGGATTTTAAAAAAGTAGTTTTGAGAAAAACGAGTTTAAAATTAACATTTTAACTTTTACACTATAGTGTTAAAGGACAGGAGACTAACTAGACAATAACTTCAAGAATTTTGCCCAGATCGACTTAAAATTTTGGGAGTATATTCATGAAATGTTCAACAATAAGAAGAGACAAAAAAATCGATTTTTCGAAAGTGCAAACTCTTACCCCCTCCCTCAATTAGATTGTAAAATAAAAAATACTCCTTCGAAACATCGTGAGTGGATTCATTTTTTATCTTTGAAAATTCTTAGAATTGGGGCGCTTTTGATGTGCAACGCGTCAAATATATTTAGGACGTGGGTCAGGGCAAAAGACCTTTCATTTTTGTAGGCCAGTGCTACCATAACATTTTACTAATATTTATCTAGAAACTGTGCAAAAATGAGCCGGTTATTTATAACTTACATAGCATCATAAATTTGACATGTTGAGGGTGTGGGTTTCGCGAAATACCTCAATATTTTTATAGGTCATATACTTTTCGATGTTAGCATTATAAAATCCTATAAATTGAGTAAAAAGAAAAACAATTTTTTAATTAACTATACATAGCTAAGTTGACATGTTTTACGCACGCCACATCAAAAACGACCCAATTCTCAAAAAATAAAAAGTTGTCAGTTACGCTAAAATGAATCCACTCATGGAGTTTTATAGTTGATTTCAAAATATGGTTTTTGAAAGTTTAAAAAATTTGGGAACCCCGCTCTCGTTTCATCTCGTTACAAATTAACACAGTTTTTAAAGGGATGTTTAGTTACATACAAAAATTAAAAAACAGTAAATGATTGTTTGGATTTTATGTAATTGTAATTAAAAAATAATGGTACTTACCACAAAATTAGGCCGAATATCCATTTTAAGAACACCAATTATTATGTTTTGTAAGATCACTTTTTTATTTTGCTTAAAGAATAAAATTTCTCGGTTGTACACATCCCGTGTTCAAAACTCTTTGGTACACCTGCACTACGGTTGTCGTAAATTTATAACATATCGCCATATATTCCTGATTTAAAAACGGAAGAATATCGCGTCAGTACACATAATGTACAACTGACGACTTCGGGCACAAGGCTTCTAGGTAGCTCTGTTGTCAATTGATTTTTAAATTTTTAACTTTTATTTGTAGATTGAAACATTTAAAACTTAGTTTATTTTATTAGCAAATGAATACCGATAAGCGATTAATTCTGCATTAATTTGGTTAAGAATTTTTTGTCGGATTTCAATAATAAGAGTGGGGGAAGATAATAGATTATGCAGCTTTTAAATGGCCAGACCAAAAGATAGAAAAACAAAATTGAACTATTTTCAAGACCCGTTTGTTTGGAAAA
This sequence comes from Listronotus oregonensis, assembly GCA_019359885.1. Classification (NCBI taxonomy): domain Eukaryota; kingdom Metazoa; phylum Arthropoda; class Insecta; order Coleoptera; family Curculionidae; genus Listronotus; species Listronotus oregonensis. The sequence goes on from JAHBCN010018298.1 coordinate 13,116, forward strand.
GAAGTTCAAAATTAAAGCAAGATATTATTTTCACAATAATATCCACTTTATTACTAACATAGGAAAAGAATGTTCTCTATTTGTAACAACTTACTTGGCTGAATATCCTGGTAATAAATATAATGATTTTATATTTCCATAAATAATAAAAAGGACAGTATTTTTTTAAATTTTAAGATATATTTAATTCTATAAACGCATATCAAATTGTTCTTAATACTGAATAAGTACTATTTTAATCCTTGCAACATGGAAATCGTCAAGTTTCAATTAAATGGTAGTATTTAATGAAAAAAATATTATCCCGTGATAAATATTTCTTTAAGAATTTAGTTTAATCTCCTGGTGAATTACCTATTTAAAAATATATCTAATTATGTCTGCGACACATAAACATTTTACAGCTTTAAAATGCGTTTTTATCGACATGACTTAGATGCACCAAAAGTTGCTGATTACCATAAAACTCCTTTGAATACTTAATATTCTTCTTTCAAGACCAGTTTGTTTAGAAAAGAAGTACAAAATTATAGCTAGATATTATAATTAAAACAATATTTCACTTTATTACTATTATGGAACAGAAATATGAATAATTGAATGAGAAATACTTACTTTGCAAAATAAAACACTGGTAATGAATATATTGACTTTTTATTTCCATAAATAAATAAGAATTAGGACAAGATTTTTTTTTAACTTTAAGATCTCTTTAATTATAGAAAGACATGTCAAATAGTACGTAACACTAGATAAATACTATTTTAATCTTTGCTTTGCATTAATGGAAATTGTCAAGTTTTAATTAAATTGTAGTATTTAATTTAAAGAAATATTTTCTCGTGATAACTATTTCTGTAAGTTTTTTAATCTTCTGGTAAATTGCCTGTTTAAAAATATATCTGATTAAGTCGGCTACACATAAACATTTTACAGCTTTAAAATGCATTTCTTATCGACCCGACTTAGATGCACCAAAAGTCGCTGATTACCATAAAACTCTATTGCATACTTAATATTCTTCTTTCAAGACCAGTTTGTTTAGGAAAGAAGTACAACATTATAGCTGGATATTATAATTAAAACAATATTTACTTTATTACTATTATGAAACAGAAATATGCAATAATTGTAATGAGAAAATAGCTTACTTTGCAGAATAATACACCGGTAATAAATATATTGACTTTTTATTTCCATAAATAAATAAGAATTAGGACAAGATTTTTTTTAACTTTAAGATCTCTTTAATTATAGAAATACATGTCACAGAGTGGGTAATACTAAATATATACTATTTTAATTCTACTTTTGCAACAATGGAAAACGTCCAGTTTCAATTAAATTGTAGTATTTAATTTAAAAAAAATTCTCTTGATAGCTATTTCTGTAAGAGTTTTTTTTAATCTTCGGGTAAATTGCCTATTTAAAAATATATCTGATTAAGTCGGCTACACATAAACATTTTACAGCTTTAAAATGCATTTTTTATCGACCCGACTTAGATGCACCAAAAGTCGCTGATTACCATAAAACTCTTTTGCATACTTAATATCCTTCTTTCAAGACCCGTTTGTTTAGGAAAGAAGTATAAAAATGCCATCAAAACCTGTACAAAACATGTAGATAAAGAAAAAGTAGTCTTTTACGTCCTTCATAAAATAGAGCTTGTGTCCTGATTCTGCCGACGACAGGAATATATTTAACGGTTAGCGGCGTTCATAAACCAACAAAATTACAATTTTTAATTAAATATGTTGATGCAAAATATTTATTTTAACCTTAACGCTGCATGCGATGCCATGCACAATCTCGAGTTCGCTTGACGAAAAAGGTTTTTTACAATGTTTTCTTTACGACACTTTTGTTTCTTGCGGATTAAAAATGTAAAAATCGTGCTATTGAGAGAGTCCGTCTCGACGTTTTACAGTTTTATGTTCGCTACATAGCTCTCTAGATTATTTGTACTGCATTTAATATGTTTGTTTAGTTTAAAAATTTACCTAAAAGTACTCTTTTTATTAGAAAAAGTAATATTTATAAGGGCCAAGTTCCTATTCAAAAATCTTGGCCTCCTAAAGTACTGAGATGCAAAATTAGACCAAGTTAAATTTTACAATATCGGCCAGAAGGGGCTCAAATGCACAAAAATGTTGTTATATTATTGCAAATAGTTTAAAAACGTGGAGAATACAATTTTGGATATTTATTTTTTACTTTTTAAAATTTTACAACACAAAAAATTTTGTTAATAACTTCTATAATTTAGACAAATTCAAAAGCCCTCAGTTCTGGTCGGTCATGGCTAGATCTGGTTAGTTAAAGCGGATTTTTAGTTTTCCCGATTATCTTTCAGACGTAATAAATTAATAAAAGTAGGAATAGTAAACTTTTAGTTTAGGCTTGCAATTCTGCTCTCGATGAAGAATAGAATCGAGCCGGCGCGGCGACTACACGGGATTTCGAAAAAACGTCGACTGACCGGTTCAGTGACCGAAGAGTTTTGATGTTTGTTAACACCCATTATAGCGCACCTGTCAATATATTATTCTGTTTCTCCAATGTTTTGAAGTATGTAGAACAAACTACTATACTTTTTTGTCAATTTGACATGTTTTTATACGATTTTTGTGGGGTGAGTATAAAGAAAAGGATTCTTAATTACATATCCAAGATACTTCTCTTGTCTCTAGGCATGGCCGCCGGCAGGGGGGTCAGGAGGTGTCCGTCGACCCCTCTGGGTTTTTAAAAATTACCTAAAATAAAACAATCCCCGTCTAAATCCTTAAATTTTACAATATCGCCTAGGAATTTAAAATAGTATGATAACTATTTAGAAATTAAAGTTGTGGTATATGTGTTTTTAATTCAATTAATTCTAGACTAGTAAATTAACCTAAACTTTTTGACCCCTCTACATTTTTCTAGGGTGCCCTGTCTCTAGATGCATAGTTGAGTACCTTCGTACCTATTATTGTGTTGAACTTTAATTTAACAGTAATTTAAAAAACACAATCCGTCCTAAGAGTTGTTAAATGAAAACAACAATTCGGCTGGACATTTAAAATCGTTTTGGGTAACTATTAGAAATTTAAAGTTGTGTATATGTTTATTTTTTCAGATTAATTCTAGACTATATATTTAATAAACGGGGGTTTTCCTTTTTTGGGCTTTTTGCTAATTATAAAATTTCGGTTGTTTTTATAAAATTTTTATTATTACCTGCTTCCTTTAAATGTTACCTTTCCCTCCTTTTTCGGGAACGTTTTTTGGAAAATTTCCTTTTTATGAATAAATTTTGCTTTCAACCATTTTATGCGGTGTTGTTTTGATTTTGACCATGCGTGTTCGATAATCCCCAACTTCGACGTTTCACCTTATTTCGTATGTTTTTTGTGTTCTTTAACTCTTATTTTAAGTGGTCTTTTCGTTTCTCTTATGTATACCTTACCACGTTCACAAGAAGTTTGGTTGATACAGTCATTACTTAAAACATTGTTGTTCCATCTTGTCTTAGCAAGAATACTTCTTAGAGTTGTTTAAATGCCGCTTTAATATTATACGTATTCGCGATTCTGCGGATCTCTTCTGAAATTTTTTAATATACGAAATTATTATAAATATTTGGTCCTGTGAAGTTTTGTTCAAGTTAGAGTTTTTTTGTCTTACTTTGATATTTGTCGATTGTTTACTGACCCAGTCTTTCACACTAGCAGGTTCTGCTTAAGATCCCTACTCCAATATCAATCTTCCTTTTTTTCTATTTTAGGAGATCTACTAGTTTAAAGGGGTCAATAGGACTAAGCAAGCTCAGTCTCTATACCCCGGACCCAAGAACCAAAGCATTGTTTTTTTTTGGCGTGTAACTACTTATAAATTTTTAGCAATTTATTAGCACAGGGCTTAAAGACTTGGCGCCAGAACAATGCTTAGTCTGAAAACTACAGGAAATAAGGTTGTTTAAGAGCGCGTCTTTCCAGGCCCGATCAAAATTTGAGATATCTCAAGAGCAATGAACTGGGCTTTACCAAAAAACACGAGGAGCTTGTTCCAGTTGTTTGTGTGAATGTTTTATTAATTACATTTGATATTAATTTGGAGAAAATTCCTGTGTAATGACTAGGGCCCGAATTTCG
>JAHBCN010018299.1:0-17162 GCA_019359885.1 Listronotus oregonensis
AAAATAACTGCAAATCATTATATCTTATATTCCAGGTATTAACTGCAAATTGTTATATATGTATTTTTTGGTATTTCTTTATGGTTTCTATAGGCTTAACACTGTTGGCTTTAAAAAATGAAATCTTTCTAAAAATTTTATTCTGATAATTACTTTTTCTTATGCCGACTAAAATACCTTTTTTAAAAAAAATCGGGTATTTCGATGGTCTTTCATCTGAAAACCAAAAAAATCAACAAAATTGAGACAAAATAACGTTAAGTCTAGTTTTTTTTTAGGCTGAGATAAAGCGAATCTTGAATCCGCCGATTTTGGTCAAATCGAATTTTTGTTAAAAAGCAGCTTACCTTAAGAAAATTAAATATTTTATTGGTGTAATCGGATCGTATGAATTAAAAATTTTATTAGAAAACAATTCTGAACGTGCTCTAAAAGCGCTTTGAAACTACTTGCATTTTTTCTTTAATTAAAAGTGAGCAGCATTAAATTTATATGAATTAGCTACGACCCCCTTTTTTCCAATTCATGAGTGTTAACGTAAGACAAACCCTCGAAAAACGTTCTAAAAAAAAATCCCGCAAAAAAACTAAAACGATGCTAATGAATGTAGAAGCTCAATTTTTTAGTATCAATGATGAGGCCGAAAAAATTATAAATAAAAGCAGAATTCCCAAAAATTAAGTACTAGTGAGATTAATGCTCAATCGATTGTATTTTTTGCAGTAAAAATTTTTTTTTATGATGCGAGTACACAAAATATCGCATTTCCCAAAAAATTTAAGGTAAAAAAGGGATTTACTCAAAAACTAAAAATTGAGCATTAATCTCACTAGTAGCAATTACATTATTTGCAATAATTACTGCCCAGAAATGTATTTATAATTTTTTCGGTCTAATTATTAAAACTACAAAAAAAAATAAGTTTACTACAATCATTAGCAGGGTTTGTAGTTTAAAATTAAAAAAAAAAAAATATTTTTTAAAGCGGGTTCCAGCGTGATAGAGCTTAAATGAGACACTACGAACTGAATAAATATACAAAGCTTATTTGCAATGCATTTACAGTTTACTGTACCACAATTATTTTGATGTGTAAATTGGGCATATTAATAATTTTTTAACTTAAAATTTATCCCTTTGACAAATGATTGATTTGAAATTTTATTTACTTTAAAATCATAAAGAAAGAAAAAGGTTTTTAAATTTCTTTTTTTACTAGAATCGACCTAATTAATTGTCAAGGGGTTGAAAGAGTTAAAAATTACTTTTAAAAGATTCTTATATAGATACTCTTAAAAAAAATTTTTTGGGAAAAAAAAACTTAAATATAATACATTAAATGTTGGTGGCTGTATGCATTCTCGTAAAAAAGCCAACCAAAAAAAAAAAAAAAATCTAAATATAATTGTATATGTTCACAAATTTACTAAGATTCAATCTGTAAAAATGTAAAAGCTATTAAATTGAAAAAAAAAAAAATCGACAACCTTTTTAACTGAATTTAACAAAGCTAACTTTTAAAAAAAAATATGTGAAAAAGTTACAATTTTATTCAAAAAAATTTGGGAAAAAAAATTTTTTTAACCGATTTAAAAAAAACCCCACTTAAATATACTAAATATTGTTTAAACAATTTAAATTTTTTTTCCCCCTTTAAAAAAAGGGTTTTTGGGGATTTAATATGGAAAAATAAAATTTAAAAAAAATGATCAAAATCGGAGCTGTTTAAGGACTTCTGAATTTTGGCTGTTTTATGTATTCATTAACGCTACTAGTACAGACTTCTCTCATATAGAATGTATAATAGAAGCATTTATATTCTTAGAAGTCTTTAGTATGACTCATACTTACTCTAAATTTTTATAGTCCAAAACCGGGTCGACCATGTCAAAAACATTATAGTATTTTGAGCTTCGTCGTGCTATATCGGCTGCAGTCTCACCACTATTATTTTTTATTGTCGGATTTACGTAGGGATGCATTAAGAGCAACTGAACTGTATCATAACAAGCTCCATGAGAGGCTGCTACATGTAGAGGTGTTTGACCTTAAATTATTATTTTTAATTATTATTAGCATTATAAAATTCTTTATTTAGCAAAATAAATAATTTACATAATGCAAATTAAATATAACTAAGAAGAATTACAATATTTTTGAACTATCAGAACTGGAAAGTGGGCACTCACAACCACTTTAAAGTATTTAAAAAACTAGTTTTTTAAAAGGATGTTATTCTGTCTTAACTATGAATATTAATTTTTAAAATTTGGGATAATTAATTTAAAAAATATATTCCAAAATATGGTGTTTATTTTTTTGGTTTAGGGGCCCCACTTCCCCATCTATCTATTTCTAATTTTCCCAAAAACTTTTTTAAATTTTCCCCTTTGTTAAAAACCTTTTTTTACAATAACGAATAAAACAAAAAAAAAAGAATTAGTGGTTTTATATTAAAAAAAACTAGGCTGAATACAATTGAATAAAAGATAAAGTTCTCCCCCAAATGGCAGTAAAGCTTTTTGGTCCTTTGCCAAAAATATTAGTCAGAATTTTTTCACAAATTTTTTCCCCCCCCTAATCTCAAGATGGAATTGTCTCTACCCCCAAAGGAAAAGCCGAAAACAAATTTGCCCCAAACAGCCTTTTCTCATAAAATGTCCGATAAATTTTTTTAAAATCAAACAGATCAAGCGTATTCTTTCTTCTTTTAATACAAAAAAAGTCTGGGCTGGATGGCATACCAGCAATCGTTTAAAAAAAGTGCCCCCGGTTTTTAAACTTAACTCGCCTCTTTCGAATCTTTTCGACACGGGTTTTTCCGGGAATTGGGGCTGCACGTGTGCAACCTGCCCCCCAAAAGGGCCCCAAAATCCCTTTTCTATAGACCTTTTCTCTTCTTTCAGTTTTTTGCAAGGTAATGGAAAAATTAATTAATTCCCTCTTAAAATCTGGAAAAACATAAGATCTTACATGATAGACAATATGGATTCCCCAGTAGATCCACAGCTGATCTTCTTTTTCCTTTTTTTCCAAAACGGGGAAAAGTCCCTTGAGTTTCTTGGTGGATTCCAGATCGTTGCTCCTTTTCATATCCAAAATTTCGATCAGGTCTGGCATGATGGGCTTCTTAACAAACTTCCTTCTTACGGTCTTCCACCTAAGCTTTGCTCTTGGCTTTCCAGTTTCCTTTCTAATCGACGTATATCAGTTAGTGTAGATGGTCATTCCTCCAGCTTCTACCAAAAAAAATGGGGGGGTGCCCCAGGTCTCAGTCTGGCACCCACGCTGTTTCTTCCACATTAACGATCTTCTCTCTTCCACAATCAATCCCATTCATAGTTTTGCTGACGATAGTACCATCCCTCTAAAACCCAATTTCTTAAGCCACCGTGAAATTTTTTGTTTAAAAACAAGCGGGGGTCAATCAGATATCTCTTTCACAAGACCTCAAACTTATCTTGGATTGGGGCGCCAAAAATCGTGTTCAGTTTAATGCCAAAAAAACACAGTCATGTTCGCTGTCGAAAAAAAGTCTCTGCTCACCCCTTTAAAAATTGAGGGCCCCAAGTTTCAAAAAAAAGGGGTGTTTAATCTAGTCGGCGTTACTTTTGAGAATAACCTCAAGGGGAAAACATTTTTTCATCCATATTTTAGCAGTTTAAAAAAAGATTGGATTCCTCTTTGACCAAAAATTTTCTCTTCCAATCTGTACACTTTTTTTTTATCCCAAATCAGACCCTTTTGGAAATTGTTCAAAATTCGGGGAAATTGGCCCCCCTACAACACTTAGCCTTCTGGACTCCATTCAAAAGGCTTTTGGGGTCTTATTAATGATCCAACCCTCACAGAAAGGTTCCCCTTTTTCTTGCCCATCGCCGAGCTGTGGGGATCTGTCGCTCTTCTATAGGTTTTTTCCCCTGGCTTCTGCTCAGAGGAATTGGCCAGTATTATTCCTTCTCTGGCAGCTCCCAACAGAGCAACACGTTTTTCAACCCCCCCTTTTTTTCGTTCCTTTATTCCAGAGTGTAAAAGACTATGGAACCTGCTCCCAAAAATTTTTCCCCTTTCCCCCCAACTCCAAAAATTTAAGTCCCGGGGTGAAAAAACCCCCTCACCACACTGAAGACACCCACGGTACGTTAGTATTTTTGGCATCACCCCAAAGGGGCTGTCCCAAGATAAAAAAAAAAAAAAAAAATCCTTTTTTTAAAACACAAATTATTATTTTTTTAAAAAGCACTTTTTTTTTTTCTTGAAGAATAGAAAGTCTATGATTACAAAAAAAAAAAAACAGCTATATTTTAGTTTAAATAAGTTCTCAAAATACCGTCCTTTACTTTCTACAGAAGCCTCTCTTCGATGAACCCAAAATTTTTTCGCACTTTTACCATTCTCTTCCCTTCAGCTGCTAGATTAGCATTTTTGTTTGCCTCCCAGTAAATTAATAACTTATCGGCATATTTTCGCAATGTACTTTTTACTTGACTCTACGCACAAGCCCCGGGTAGCGCTGTTGGCAATTTTTTTTTTAAATTTTTAATGGGAAAAACATTTTTTTTTTTTTTAAATTGAAAAATTTAAAACAGTTTTTTTTTTAGCAAATGAATCTACTGATTAAGAGAAAATTTCCAATTGTTTAAGCTTTTCAGAAATAATTGCTTCCAAAGTTTGTAACTTTGACATCATCAAGACAAAAATCTGTCAAGTTTTGACACATATGTCAAAAATCCTTTTAATTTGCTTTGAGCCCACATTCGCCCATTAAAATCCCTTAAATTTTTTCCCCCGTATATATATTTTTTTTGCATTAATACTTAAAACATTTTCACACATAAATTTATAAATCCTGTACTAATCTTAATAACCAAAGATTTTTAAGATTTTGGGTAAATGGCTCAGCAGCCTATTCCAAAAAAAAAAAAATAAAAACTCTAAACCCCCCAAACATACACCAGAGTATCATCAAAACAAATAATTTTTTAAATCCCTGACTTCACGGGGAAACCCCCTATGTCATTAATATACAAACTATTTTAAAACCCACGGGTTCTACAGGTAAGGATCACCCACTAAATTGCAGTAAATGTAGATGGAAAAATTTTTCCGGGGGGGCCACTTTAAAACTTCACTTTATATGTTGTGGTCAAGGTCATTGGTTCTCTTGGTTCCCCCAGCTACACCAGCGCCTCCTAGTGAGTACCACTTTTTGAGATAAACAGCCATAAGAGGGGGGATCCTTACCTATACAATCCATCATGTAAACTTACCTCCTTCAGATGTTGCATTCACATCTGCTCCACACTGTATCAAAAAGGCAGCGCACTTGGCATTGTTCCACTGACAACAGGAATGCAGTGGCTCCCACTGCATCTCAGTTTTTGCAGATATGTTGGCGCCGTGTTCAACTAAAAACATATACGGGGTGATGGAAAAGGTCCTCCTAATAACCTAGAGTAATATAGACTGGGTCAAAACGTAGGTACATTATATTTTCCATATTGGGGTGATTCTTGGACTTATTTTTTAAAAAAAACCCTATAAAAGTATGTCCTAAAAAAATTGTTTTTTGAAAAGGGGAAATTTAAAAAAAAAAAATTTTTTTTTAAAAATAACTGAGATATTATTATAGACATCTTTATAAAATTTGGTACATGTCTTCTATGCATTAAGGTGCATTTTCTCCACCAGTGGCGTCCGTCCGGGTCTTGCATTGAATATTTTTGGAGAAAAAAATACTACGCCACTGCTTTTTTCTAAAATAAAAATTACTTTTAAAATCCACTGCTTTCTCCTAGTTTTTAAGCAAATTTGATCAACTGATTTTTCTTTTGTCCGACGCATGGTTTTCGTTTAAAAAAATAAAAAACGTTTTACTTCAGGATTAATTCCCCCAAATTTTAAACATTTATTATTTATATTAGCACAAATATTTATATAACTTCTTATATAGATAATTTAAAAAGCTGTATTTTTTGTTCCATAACATTTTTTGTATCTCTTAGAGTTTTTGAGATATTGACGTTTTAAATTTAAAAAAAAAGGTTAATATCCCAAGAACTATAAGAGATCTAAAAAAATCCAAAAATTAAAAATTTCTACGTTTAAAATTTTTTCCAGCTGTATAATTATCTTGAAAAAATAACGAAAATTCGTTTTTTTTATTATAACTCGTAAATTATTGCATTTAGACAAGAAGGTTAAATAACCAAAATTAAAGGTCTTGTTAAAATACATAATTTATGTTAAATAAAATTTCTTGTAGCTTTTACAGTTTCTAAGATATTGACGTTTAAAAAAAATGTTAATATCTCAAAAACTAAAAGAGATACAAAAAATTGAAAAAAACAAAAAATACAGCTTTTTAAATTCTCTATATAAAAAGTTTTATAAACATTTTCAATAGGATGAATAAAAAAGGAGATATAAACATAAATGTGATTGAATTGAGAAATGAATCCTGAAGTAAAACTATTTTTATTTTTTTAAGCGAAAACTATGCATTGGACAAAGAAAAACCAAGAGATTAAATTTGTTCAAAAATTAATAAAGATTTTAAAAGTAATTTTTTCTTTAAGAAAATGCAGTGGAGTAGTATTTTTTCTCCAAAAATATTCAATCAAAACCGGGTAAAAAGCCACTGGTAGAGAAAAAAAAAATTTGTACATCAAAAAATCTACCTTGATGCATAGAAGACATGTCCAATTTCATGATGATGAAGTCCACAATATTGTCTCAGTTATTAATAAAAAACTTATTTCTTTTTAAAACTTTATACCCTGTATTCAAAAGTTAAGACTTTTAGGACATACATTCAAGGGAAGTTTTTTTCTTAAAATGAGTTCAAGAATCACCCCCTTAAATATTAGCATAACTAAGTTATTATTTAGTCTAAAGGTGTGGTTCCTTCCACGCGGCCGTCGCATGCGACTAACGCAATGCGACTAACGAATGGTAACCGGCCGCCGTTTAATCAGGTGGTTTCTTAGGATCGCGGCTCAAACTCGCGATAGAAAAATTATTAGTGAAAGGGAATAATCTTTGGTAAGAGTCGTGATGGATGATCTAGCAATATATTTATTATTAGAAGAAGGAGGACTCTTCCTGACGAAATACTATTACAATTATTCAATCTGAAACATAGCAATGCCTCTATAAATCCAATATTTCAGCAAAGACGCAATGAGGGTTGTTATACTACATTAATAAATCGACATCTACAACAGGATGAAGTAAAATTTAGAAAATATTTTAGAGTAAATAAAGCAGAGTTTAGTTTTATTCTTGACTTAATAAAAGACGATATAAAGTCCGAGCCAGAGAACAGAGTTGAATATCCAATAACCCCAGAGGAAAAATTAGCCATTGTATTAAGGTAAATCTGTACAGGGTGAACCAAACCGAGTCTTATCATTAGGATTTTGGAAACTTGAAGAATCGGGTCGGTTAAAAGAAGGCAAAGTTGCGCAATGTAATGCTAATCAAAACGCCACCTTAAAAACTTTTAAAAATTTTTGAAAACTTACTTTTGAAAAAAACCCATTATTCCAATTTCGTTTTTTTTTTTATGACTTTATTTGAATCGATGTATTGCTACTTTTCATTTCTAAAGATAATGTTATTATATTTATACACCATGGCTATTAAGTCCAAAACCAATAATGTATTGCACTTATTCGAAAAAATTTATATTAATAGCAATTTTCATAACAAACCATATGTTAGAGAGAGAGTTAGACAATATATTTTTGGCAGGATTTTGGGAATTAAAGATTTTTTTGAATAAGTCTGAAACATCATTGGATTTGGGATCTTAAAAGCTCTTAAAATACTTAATAGAAAAAACAGGATCTCATTTAAAAAATAAAGTTTCAATTTTTAACAATTAAAAAAAACACCGGATATTCCACACAAAACAACACAAACAAAATATCAGTCGCAGACACACTGCGTCTACACTGCTCTTCTGCAGTGCAGTCGCATCAATGCAGTCGTTGACAGCGGACGCATACGACGGCCGCTTGGAAGAAACCAGGCACATTTAAAAACATTAGTAGGAGTGCTTTGCGGCTAACGTAGTGCGTTAGCCGCATGCGGCGGCCGCGTGGAAGGAAACATACCTTAAGACAGTTATTTATGAATGTATAGAGTTCATTACCTAAATACTTAACAACTTCTAAATGATTCCATAGCAAGCTCTATGTAGTGGTGTGTAATTATCTTTATCTGTTGCATTGACAAGAGTGGGATCTTGTTCTAAAAGATCTTTGACAGCTTGTAAATCTCCATTTTCCGCGGCTTCCAGTATCTTCTTTTGCTGTTTTTCTTAAAATAAAAAGTACACTTTATGTAGATATTCTAAAGTGAAACATTTAGGGTTGCTATCTTTTGTTTGCGACAAGTAAGAACACTTCTAATGGGAGAGAAGTGAGGAGCAAAAAAAATGTTTATATCAAAACTGCCTAGTCACAACACGTTAAAAATTTGTAATCAAAATAACATGTACTAACAACTTGAACTGAAATATAGAAAAACTTTATATTTATATTATCAAGAAAAATAGGAAATAAACAAGTATTTCATATTAACAAATAAGGATTAAAATTGGAGTATTCTACTGTTGTTTGGTCGCCTTTCTATTAAACATATATTGACAAGGTTAAGTCAATTTAGAAAAAGTTTCTTAGGTATGTTACATATAAAAGTGGCTTTCCATATGCAGAGATAGATTTTATTGCTATACAAAGTGTCTTAAATGTTGACAGTTTTGCCTCAAGATGGAGGAAAAATGACATCATGATGGCTCACAGAGTTCTTAAACCCTTTTATGTTTCCAGGAGATTCCTTAGGATCAAAAGAATATTTAATACACACACCGCAATGGTCTAGGGATATATTTATTTCAATGAGTGTAAACGAGTTTTTATCGTGTTTAAATGTTTTGGGTTGGTAAAATATGTTAAGAATATTGATAAAAGATGGGCATTTTAATTTTTTTTTTGTATAAAAAATGGACTACTTTATTTACGGTTCAAAAATGGGACTTCTGCAAAAACTTGTTTTTAAATCAAAGTAGGTGGACATATCATTTTAAAATTTGAAAATATTGGTCAGTATATTGTAATCCAAAGTAAAGTATAGACTCCGTCTGTTATTTATCATGCAAAGACGCCATCTTAACGGGATGAAATGTTGCAAAGCTGTTGGAATGTTAGAAGGTGGTACTAGGCAAGCTCGTGTTGCTGAAACTCTCCACACATCACAGAGCGTAATCTCAAGATTATGGGCACGTTTCCAAGAAACAGGTGAGTTTCTGAAAGACATCCAGGTCCATCACGGCTGACTCGGCCTGCTCAAGATCGTTTTATTGTGCAAATTGCTAGAAGAAATCCCACAGTAACTGTTCCAGAAATAATGAATCGGTACGGAAACGCATAATATCGTAATTTCAAATTCTACAGTTCGGAACAGATTGCATGAAGGTGGACTACGTAATGACGACCATTGAGATGCCAGCCACTTTCTAGAGGAAATCGCGCTGCTCGTTTAGCTTGGGCAACAGAACACGAGAATTGGACTAATAATCAATGGGCCCCAGTTCTTTTTACAGATGAATCTCGGTTTGGGTTGCACCCGATTCAAGAAGACTGAGGATATGGAGAAACCTGGACTACAAAGAGTCTTGGAAAATGTGCAAGAAGTCCACAGTTATAGAGGTGGCACAGTAATGGTGTGGGCTGGAATACGACTCGGCGGAAGAACCGATCTCGTTTTGGTTGAACATTTTTTAAACACTCATCGATATGTGGAAGAGATTCTTCAACATTTGTCTTACCCCATGCAAGACTTGTTGGACCAGACTTTATATTGATGCACGACAACGTCGTCCTCATGTCGCTAGACCTGCTGCACAATTTTTACAAGAAAACCAAATCACCGTTTTGCCATGGCCTGCTCAATCACCTGACCTAAATCAATCGAGCATGCATGGGATATGCTACAAAAACGGTTTTTGGTGAAAACCCCTCAATTCCAGAACCAAAACAACTGTTTGCTGCGTTAAATGCTGCTTGGTTTGCCATGCTCAGGAAGATATGGACAATTTAATTCTGAGTATGCCAAGAAGGTGTCGCGAGTGATAAACTCCAGAGGAGGTCAACTGTTTAAAAAATTCATCATTATAAAAAATTGGTATATGTTTAGAATATATTTTAATTTTGTTTGATATTTAGTTGAAATAAAAAAAATGGTTGTACGGCACTGTAGTTTTTCTTTTCTGGTATTTACATTTAATTAAAATATTAATTTTTACAGAATATGATAAATTTCCAAAATACTTTTTTGGCCATATATTTTTAAATTCTTTGATTAATATCCCTAAAAAGGAATATCCTTAGACCATTGCGGTGTTGTATTTAAACAACAGAACAAAACAGAACAGAATCAGGGAATTAATAAAAATCAGAGATATTCTAATGAGATAGATATAGATGTTTTATGTATCCGAGAGCTTTCTTATAAACCATCCAAGCATCATTAATATTTCATGATTTCTGACTTCTTTAAATATAACTTGGAATGTATTATGATGTGATTATGATAGTTTTATTTTTTTTTCTTTGTAAAGATTGGGCAATGCTTATAAAATAAATAAATAAAAAATCCTGTATTTCGAAGGTATTTCTTCATAATTATAATAAAAGTTGGGATTATGCATAAAAATTAAATTATTAGTTAAAAAAAGTTAACGTAACACAAGACGAGATAAATATTATGTGATCAAATGGTTTTAATTATCCTACACATAAATTAAAAATTAAATTAATTTAAGAAGATAAGAGAAATTAGGAACTAAACAAGTAATTTATAAAAACAGATTGGATCGTGTTTTCCATGGTTATTAATTAATATTTTATTTAAAATTACCTGTGGGATTTCTAGATTTATCAATATCGTTAAGATCATCGTCCCAACCACTAACTTGCAACCTCTCGTCATTCATCTAGACTTTTGTTTCAAAAACACCGGGTTTTATTTTTGTTTTTTCTTAAATTAAAACAAGGTTAATTACAATTTGTTTATTAATTTGGCATTAATCAATTGAGACGCGTCCAACCATATCAGGGTTTGAAAAAATTTGGGTTTCTACTGGACAAAATTGCACATATCTGCCTTTTTGCGGGGTACCACAACATACCGGTATCACAACATAATTAACAAAAAAAGCCGTTCCTTTTTTTTTTTTGGTTAAGGCCCGGTTGTACAGTGGACGTTCAACCGAAGTTCACGCTGATCATCTGTTCAACGGAAAAAAATCGTTGTACAAAGCCTGTTCAGACGGTGAACTGGGTTGGGGTCTTGAACGCCCCAAATTTTGGGCGTTAAAGATGAGTTCAACTACTTTTAGAAATTTTTAACCTCACTTCGGCAAAATTACCTTGTGTTTTAAATATTTTGTTTTAAATTTTTTTAAAATTGATACCTATTCGGTTTTATAATTAATTGATCTTGTATGAAAAGATATGACAGACGACAAGGATTTTGTAGAATAACTTATTAATGTTGCATACCCCGAGCCCCATAAATATTCAGAAATAGACCAGATCATTTGAATATTTGGAATGACAAATAATTTAAGGCCAGATTTGGTTAAAAAAAAAAAAAAAAACAAGCTGTGTTTTTTAAAAGATAAATTTTTTTTAAAACAAATTTCATGGGGATAAAATAAGTAAGATTTATATTGTTTAATTTTTAAAAAGTTTATGTTTTTTTTTTTTTTTTTAGAAACCATGCACTAATTTTCTACTGAAATGGTTGCATTGCTTTACGATTTCTAGCCACTGGGTTTTTTTTAAAAGTTTTTTGGGGGTTTTTGGAGGTATTGACAAGTCAATGGCAAGTTGAAAAATATCTATGGTTTAAGAATCAGTTGCAAAATTGGGGCTAAAATTGATAAAAATGCTAAGAACTGAATCTGAAATTACCATTGTGGGGGATTTTTTAGCATTGGAGCATGGATGGCACGCATAATAAAATTCAATCTCCGGGGGGGCCCAGATGCAGAAAATTAAAGGAAACAAAAAAGGTTTTTTTTTTTGTAAATATGTAGCTATTTAGCATCTGTTTTATATTGTCAGTAGTGTTTAAAAAAAATTAAAATTTAAAAAAAAAAAAACAAATACATACTCTTAATTATTATTAAGTTTTTTTTTTTTAAAAAAAAATAAAATCAAAATCCTTAAGGGGGTTAAGTTGTGGCAATTTTTTTTTTTTTTTCTTTGTGGGCTTTGCAATAAGTTCAGGTAAACCGGCAGTGGTAAAACCTCAAAATTCTGAACTGGGTTCACTGTAGTTCAAGAAAACTTCAGTTGAACCATTGTTTGTACAACCGGGCCTAAGTCGAGAAAATACGGTCAAATTTCCGCGTACAGGTTCAGCCGCCATTTTGCTGGGATATGATCTGTTTTTTTATTTGGATTGTTATATTTTCGTGTGGGTTTTTTTCGTGTTTTGTGCTTAGAAATATAAAGGGGCCACCAGGGAGAATCGTGCTGCCTGTTAATTATGCTGTGCAGCAAGAAAAATGGTTATCTCTAAACTTTACTAGAAAAAGCCAGTTGTGTGAAATTATAGGTTTATTTCTTGTTTATTTAGATTCACCTTCCAGGATACCCCAAATTTTTTTTTTTTCTTCTAACTTGTGAATTTTTCCTTTTTACCGTTCTTGAACTGTCAAGAACAGTTCTACGCAATCCTCCAACATTTGGTTTTTTTTCGTTTAACTCAGACCCCATTAAAATAATCGGCGAATCAGGTACGCTATGAGAGAGAGAGAGAGAGAGAGAGAGAGAAGGGGGCCACGGCAATGATTGTTGCTTTCTTTTTTTAATGCAACCATTTTTTTAGTTTTGTCTTATCCCTCCAGGTAAGTATATGCTAAAAATTTAAATAGGTAAAAGCCAAGGGTAATAAACTTAACAAGGAGTGCTCGATCCCATTTAAGCCCATATACCCCCCCTTACTTCACTAACAAGCCGTGAACAAGGAAATCTGGCAACTATGCCTTATGATCTAGCGACCGTTTGCTGTTAGTTTAGTCATATGATTTACGTTGAATGACCTGTTGCTCTGTTGTTTTATTGTGAATAAATCAATTTTTTTTAAAAAAATATTGTTAAGATAAAGACTAAACCTGAAAAAAGGGCTTACTGTGTAAATTTTGAGTGACCGGGACATTTTTTTTTCCCCAAAATTGCGTAAAAATAAGAATATCTGCGGGTGAAAGTGCCGGTGTTATAAAGTATTAAAAAATAAATGGCGGCAAATGAACTTGACATTTTGTGGTTGTGTTTTTAAAAAAAAAATTAAAATTGAAAGTGTGTTTTAATGATTCGTGTTTGGCTTTAATTTTGAAGGTTTTTTTTTTTAGTTATTTTTTAAAAAAGTAACAAATATTAGCATTGGAAATTACCGTAAGTACGTAGGTATACATTTTGGAATTTTGTCGTTCGTTTTGATTTTTGTTATTGCGTTGCATAGGTACTTGGTGCCTGCTTATTAGATTTAGTTACTGTTATTATTATTATTTTCCTGGTAACCTTTTTTGGGATTTTCTCAATTTAATTAATTTACCATGCCAAGTCCTTGTTGTGTGCCTGGGTGCAAATCCAATTATAAAACTTCTCTTGATGCAGGAGAACCAGCTGTATCTGTTTTCACCTTTCCAAAAAGGCGAAAACCTTAAAGCCCATTGACTTAGGAATATTCCTAGACAGTCATGGTCACCCTCAAAATATTCTGTGGGGTTTCGCTAAGCATTTTGGAAAAAAATGACATTATTAGAGAGGATGATTATCGCTTGCCAGATGGGTCAATGCAAAAAAGGACCTCCCCAAAATAGACTAAAGTTAAATGCAGTGCCTAGTATTTTTTTCCAAATTTCCACATTACTTTTTAAAAACAGTCCCTTTTTTTCCCCAAAAAAACCTGCTGAAAGAACCAAGATAATGCAGGATCGAAGTGACCAATTAAATAAAGATTTTGAAAATTCTGACCTAATTATAAACTTTTTTAAAAAAATTATAAAATTTTTTAGCCGGGGTTTCTGCCCACAAAATTGTAAAAAAAAAAATAATTGTAACATCTGTGTTTCTTTTTTTTTTTGAAAGTAAGGGAAACCTAATTGACGACAAATACTTTGATTGTCTACAACGTGGCGGTTTTTAAAGGTTCCACAGAAATTGTTAAAAAAAGTTCTGTTCCATATGTGCGCGATTTTTGAGAAAATTATTAATGACCCTGATACTGGGGTGACTTCCAAAAAAAAGGAAAATCAAAAAGCTATCCTGTGTGATCTAACTAATTTAAGCACTAGACAATGATTTATGCTCGCAATGTTTTTTGTGGTAACGAGAAAAAAAATTTTCATTATGATGTGCTCTATATTTTCAAACATTCTTTTAAATAATTATGTTAAAAAAAGAAATAAAAAAAAAGCCACAAAAAAAACAAAAAAAGGTGAGTCAAAAAAAAAAAAAGGAAACTAGACACATTTAAAAAAATAAATAAACAAAACTAAAACTAAGTACAATTACTAACTAAATGTTAAATTACACTTTTTTCCCCCTTTTCAACAGCATCATGTTCTTATGCCTTGCCCCCATACACATAAATTAATTTGTTTTAGAGTTTAAATATTATATAAATATATTTTTTTTTCAATTATTATACTGATTTAATTATTTTAATGGAAATATCAAAACTATTTACGCGATTTTTTTAATTGACCCTTTAAAATTTTAATTTTTTAAAAAACGGCCCCCGATACCCGGATCACTGCCCCCTCGCGCTCGGGGGGAAACCATCTGAATCTCTTGCCGGTTGCGGCGTTGCCAAGTGGTTCACGGCTTGTAGTGAAGTAGGGCTGTGCCCATATACAGCAATTTATATGTCAATTCGGTATTTGTGACGTAATCCGTTTGCCTGTTTGTTTTTTTTTTAAAAAGGGGGATAAATTTTAAATTTTTTTTTAAATGTTATACATTACAGTTCTAATAGTAAGTTCATATCCAAAATAGTTTTTAAAAGTTGAATTTTTAAACATTAATAAAATAAATCTACTTTCTGGGCAAAATGGGCAAACGGATGAAGTCCAAACATACCTATATCTGCGGACAAATAGTAACAATCGAGCACTCCTTGTTAAGTTTACCACCCTTGGGTAAAAGCTGGAAGTATGGAGGGAAAAGGGGGAAAGGGAAATAGCTTTTATGAGAGACAAATTGAAAAAATATCCAGTTGAAAGGGGGGGAAATAGGTGCCGCTAGCATAGACAAAGGGTACGGTATGAAAATAGCAGTTGACAAATTGAAGTTTGCTGAGTTAGGAAATATGGAGGTTCGCGAGATAAAGAAGCACCTTATCTTATGGCTGTTTGGTTAAAAAAGTGGCCGCAACATAGCACTAAATAAAGAGGCGCTGGTGTAGCAGAGGGTATGGTGAGAACCAATAACCTTGACTGCGATATATAAGTGAAGTTTAAAAACGGTTCTCTGGGGAAACAACCCATCTTAATTTAGTGCAATTTGAGGGCCATTTTTTTTGCACGAGATGGGTCCTGGCGTTTAGAATTCATGTTAAGAAATTAAGCAGAGTCTATATCTAATTATTATTTTTTTTAAACTTAAGAATAATAAACTCTGAAATTAAGTAAATATAACCTAAAACAAATAACTGCTGTTAAAAAACGTAGAGGTTTGTCAATAGTGTGAGTGTTTACTTGAAAAAAAAAATCGTAAATTGAAGAAAAAAATGTTTTTTTTTTGATGAAATGTAATGATTATTTATATTTATAAAAAAAAAACGGAACGGAAGTTCTTCCGTCCTTGTTCATTTCTTTATCCCATTTTTATTACTTTTGGCGCTTTTTTGGGGAAAATTTTCCCGCTTATGCAGCGCTCCCCCAATCTAATGAATTTTTGGCGGACAGTTTTTTACCCAAAAAAATAGTTCTTGTTCCCTCTACCCTCCATAGGTTAAAGGTAAATACCGGGGAACTAGTCTACTAGCAATAAAAATAACGAAGTTTGTTGCTACTCGTGTTATCTTTCTCTTATGCAACCCGAAACACCTGAATCTTTGGTTTTTTTTACGTTTTTTATTTTAAGCCACAGTTTTTTAACCAAAAACCTGCCACACCTGTGTGTATTTGCGAACGTTTTCTCGCAAGACAAAAGGTATAAATCACTAAAATATTCACGTTTTTTACAAATTAAAAGTAAATTTTAAAATATTTCTTTCAATATTAACTATAAAAATTCATGGTAGCCAGTGATATTCATCTAAATTAGTGGTGTTGGTGAACGAATTTATTTTAATTGATAATTAATTAAAATTCTTTGCCCTATTAGTCATCTAGTCTTGGAGCTGGTAAACCAAGTTTTATTTTTAGGATTTATGCAGTAAGGCGTGTATAACATTTAAAATTACTCCCCATGTACTGCAATGTCTTCTGGATACGATAGGACCTACGACAACTATAACAACATTCCAAGAGAGCCATACAGTCAAGATTTCCCCAAAAGGGCCCTAACCAGTTTAGAGATCCAAACCAATTTAATCAAGACCAATACTTCAACCAGCATCAGCCTTCAAGTCAATCTTACGAGGAAAAATCCCCGTAGGGAGTTACCCCCTTTTTCATTGCTGTGACCCCTGTGCAATTGTTGGGGTTTAACCCCCTTTTTTTTAAACATTGCCTTGGGGTGTTGCTCTAGATATTCAGAGTATTGGAAAGATAGACATACAGGTAAATACATTTTTTTTTTACAGGGTGTATGTACAACTAAGAAAGGAGGCTGGCTGTATCTCAGAAAATATTTATCGCACAGCGTTGGGGAATAGTTATTTTCCTAACAAGTGCGCAAAGTGATACTTTTCCGCAAGTGACTGCCATTGCAAGCAGTCAAGTGCGGAAAAGTCCCCTTTTTAAAAGTTAGGAACCATATTAAAAAATTTAAAACAATGATTATTTTTTAAATTATGTTTAATCTGAAAGAAACTACAACATATTTATAAATGGGAATTATTTGTTTTTAAATTTACAACAAAAGAACAGTTATTAGCATATTGTAAATTAATTGCAGAACCTGTAATTTCATTTA
>JAHBCN010018300.1:0-17161 GCA_019359885.1 Listronotus oregonensis
AAAATCTTCCCCAAAACCCCCAGAATATTTTGAGGTGCCCCATGACTGTCAAAAGGAAAAATTTTCCCCTAACCCCAAGGGTTTTTTTAAAGGGTTTTTGCCCTTTTGGGGAAAAGGGCAAAACAGAACTGGTTCTCCTGCATCAAAAGAATTTTTTTAATTTGGGGGTTTTGGGCCCCCCGGCACACAACAAGGACTTGGCATGGTAAATTAATTAAATTGAAAAAAATACCGAGAAGGTTCCCGGGGGAAAAAAATAATAATAACAGTAACTAAATAGTATTTTTAAAAAGCGGCCCAAGTACCTATGCAACGCAATAAAAAAAATAAAAAAGAACGAAAAAAATTTCCCAAAAAGTATAGGTACCTACGTATTAGGGGAATTTAATGCTAATATTTGTTACTTTTTTAAAAAAAAAATTTAAAAAAAAATTTTAAAATTCTTCAATGTCTGGGGAAAAAAAAATGTCCCGGTCACTAAAAAATTTCACACAGTAAGACCTTTTACAGGTTTAGTCTTTATCTTAACAATATTTTCTTTAAAAAAAATTGATTTATTCACAATAAAAAAACAGAGCAACAGGTATTCAACGTAAATCATAGGGCAAAAACAACGGCTAACGTGTGTCCTAGATCGAAGGCATAGTTGCCAGTTTCCTTGTTCACGGCTTGTTAGTGTTTTTGGGTTTTGGGGCATAGCTTTCTGTAAAAAGCTACCTGTCCATCCTTAATTAAATATTCTTTAAAAACGTAAATAGTTTAATAAATATTGACAATACTAAGCCTGATTTTATTATCAGACCTGATGCCGTTTGTAGTAAAAATGGGGGCACCAAAATCAACAAGTTGAATTTATAAACCCCCTTTTATTTTTTTTATGTTTATAACCCCTTTTTTCCTATTTTTATGCCCGGGGAAAAAATCTGAAAAACAGAAACCAAAAAACCGCTAAAAAAAAACATAATCAGTTAATACCCCCCTTTAAAAAAAGAAAGTTTGGAACTTATTTTTTTAAAAAAAGTGGAAAAAAAAAAAAAACCCCTTTAAAAAACCTTTTTTTTTTAAAAAAAAACAAAAAAGGGCCCCTTTTTTTTGAGAACCCCCTTTTTAGAAAAAAGTAAATTACAAAAACTAAACTTTTTTTTTAAAAAAATTTTAAAAAAAAAGGTAACGAAAAAATTAAACAAAACTTTTTTCATAAATTAATTCTACTGAATATATTTAAAATTTTAAAAAAAAATCATTCGTATTTTATTTTTTAAAAAATATTTTATTTGAATCTTGTTTACCCATTCCAATTATCTTCAGAACCCATTTAGTAACTAGTTAACACCTTAGAAATGTTTTTTTTACAACCCAATAGGTATTTTATAACTTTTTATAAATGTTTTTTTTTTGTTTCTTAATAATATTTTTTATCACTTTATCTTAATAAAAAAAAATGATATTTGGAAATGGCAACCTAAAGTATTTTAAAGTTTTACTTAAATTTTACAGATATGTGGTATATTTATGTGATGTATTCGAACTAAACAACAACCCAAAAAAAAATCATATATGTATAAATAAATAAAAATACAATACAGAATAATTTTACAAAAAAAAATGTCAACCAGTATGTGATAAATAATCACAGAACTTACTAGAACGTTCTAGTATTTTGGTAAAGAAAACTTTTTTTTAAAAGCCTTTAAAAAAAAAGGCTTATAAATTATTTAAAAAAATATGGGCCCCAAAAACACTTAATTTAAATAATATTGGATTACTTTTTAAAAAAAATGAAATAACTTTAATCTTAATTATTGTTTAATTTTAGGTGATGCTAGTCCCAAGAGTCAATCAATTTGTAAGTGCACGAGTCCATATCCCAAAAATCGGATGAGTAAACAGAAAACATCTTATAACATCTTATTTTTTTTTTTTTGCTTCTTTTTTAAAATTTTTTTGAGTATTCAGTGATTTAAAACCGTAACTAGAGGCTAAAAAAAAGATACTTAAAAGGCTGCTATTGTCTTTTTTATTAAATTATTTTTTAATTTAAAGTCAATAAATATTTTAAACTGGTTACTTTAGGCCATTTCTTCCAAAGCCGCTTTTAGTTTTTCATATGTATTTATTGATGTCTAGTAAAAAGAACAAACTAAATGATATAATCTCTTTTTGTTGTCTTTGGTATTACACATTTTATGTGTTTTATAATTAATTAAAAGTATTTTTTTCTACACGAAATTTAATTTTGTTTACAAATAATTATCTACTTTACCGCATTTTTTTTAACTTTCGTAAGGTTACGGGTCTTTACTTAATCGAAACTGAGATTTTTTACTTATTGCTAATTCTTTAAAAGCAATTTATACATTTTTCATTATATTTTCAGTAATCAACCTAAAACTTAAATTATGTGAAGAACCAGTAAAGAAGATAAGCATAAAATTCTTAGTTTAGGGTTCGTAAACACAGCTTTGTTTAAGATTATTCTCGTATATTTTGATTAAAGAAACCCCCCTTTTAATAATATTTTTCCCTAAGACGTATAAATATATATATATATATATATATATATATATATATATATATATATATATATATATATATATATATATATATATATATATATATATATATAATATATATATATATATATATATATATATATATATATATATATATATATATATATATATATATATATAATTAGTTTTTTTTTCAATAAAAAAGAATTTTTTTATTTTAACAAATTAAAGAATTTTTGGAGGTATTTCTTAAAGCAAAAATTTTAAGGAAAAAAGAAGAAAATAATCCAGTTAAACAAACTTTGGTAGGTATATAATTTGATTAAAAAAAGCCCCCTTAAAAATAGTTTTTTAAAAGTAACATAATATATAAAAGCCAAGCAAATTCAACTTAACTAAACTTTTTAAAATTGGTTAAAAATTTGGCTAATAAAAATTTTAAAAAAATAAACTTTAAAAAAAAAAAGTAAAATCTAAATTAAGTGAAACCCTTACTATTTAAATTGCGTTTCTTGGTTGTAAGCAAAAATTAAAAAGGCTTTTGTTTTCCCCTTTAAAAAAAAATTTTTTGTAAAGTATTTTTTTAAAAATTATAGAAAAATATTTAATTTCATATAAATTTTTTTTTTGGGTTTAAAATTTGGGGTTTAAATTATTTCCTAATTGTATAATATTTTTTCCCCAAACCTTTGTTCTTATAAAATTGTCCAGTTATCATAAGATTTTACAGTGATAAACAATTAAACATTTTAACGTCGAAATCCAATTTATTATCCTTCTTATGTATGTTAAACTTATTTATAAAACTAAAAATATGATGATACTAATAAATTAGATGAGAGTTACTTTTTTAAAAAATTTTTTTGAATTGAAATTTTAAAAAAAGTCATATAAAAAAATGTTCATTTTAGGAAAAATTTTGGTAATAAACAAAAACTAAAATTTTTATCCAATCGAATGTTTTATAAAAATGTTTTAAATTACTTTATTCCTAAAAATAAATTTTGTTTTTATATACATACATACTGATTTCCTTTTTATCAGACCTGGCGATGGCGTAGGAAAGCGACAGCCAATATATCCTAAAGGCAACCGAGGGGAAATGGGAACCAAAATGTCAGTGAAATCTAATTTTGCCGTTTTTGTTCATGTACATAAAAGCGACGTTGTAGCGAATTTTTTGTTTAATTTTCAAAACACAAATTATGAAATAATACCCCTAAAAATATTAAATGAATATGGGAACAATGTTGTAAACAGTTTTTTTAATGCAAATTTTGTAAATATTAAATTCAGTAACAATACATACCTTTAAAATATTATTTACGCATGCGATATTTCCACTTTATCTGTAAAAATATATTTTTGAGTACTAGTTTAAGCATTCTGGTTTTTTAAAAATGCAATTAAAATAAAAACGCCTATTTGCAAATAGCTAATGCTAGAGTTTTATGTAGCTTAGACGAAAAATAATTGTATAATTCGCTGGTATACACTTTTTACTTTTAGAACATTTTAACATAAAAAAAAGCATTACAAGTAAAGAATCGGTGGGTAGCTTAGGACAGCATACGTTGTTCTCTAGTCAGATAAATATTATATTATCTCACCCACTGTAAATATTAAAAAGTCATCTTGCCTGATACTTACACAAATTAAAATTTAAAAAGAATTATTTTAAGTTAATTTATAAATATAGACCTTTTCCTACAAATATCCAAATAGAAATCAAGCTAACATCCTTTTCATAAGCGTTTGTCAATTAGGTAAAACCCCTTTAACACCCCTACTTAAGACAATCATTTAGACTACCCCATAGATATTTACCACTCAACTACCTCCGACCTACATCACCTGCAACAAATTGTTCAAAAAACCGCCCGATCTCCCAGTTTACCCTTTTAAACTCACACTTCGTATTAAAATTAACCCTTATATCGGAAGTAGCTCAAAAAGGGGGAAAAGTGAATACCGACCCTACTTTTTGTTTCAAATATAAACGTAACAGGTTAGTGTCAATCCCTAACCTTTTGGAAGAGATCCCCTTTTTAAATGAATAAGATTTTGGGGGGTTTCCCGGGGGGAGTCGCCAAAAATTATCGGGTTTTAGCCTATATTATATGCACAAGGGGTAAGGATACACCTGAGATTACGATGTAGTGGGGAATCACCGTGATGCAATTCAAGTTGATAAAAATAAAAATATGTTATTTATATCGTCAGAAGTTCAGCTGACTTAGTTAATATTGAATTTGTTATTTTACAGTTTCTAAGTAATAAATCAAAATATATCAGTATTAATGTCAAAACAACTCAAAAGTTTAAAAAGTTTTTCCTATATTTGGGTAAAGAATATAAATATATTTGTAAGAGAGTTAAAAATAATACTTAAATATATATGTTACCGTGAAAGTCCAAAATTGGTGAATGTCGACATCCCCGGTGAATGTCAAAAATTTTAAAAAACTGAACGACAACTAACAAAAAAAAAAGCACAACCAAAAAAATTATTATTTTAACCAGAACGCCCCCAAATTGTTATTTTGGTTAGTTTTCGTTCTTTTTTTTGACTATTTAACTTCACCGGTGAATGTCCCCCCAAATTTTCGGATTTCCATTCCCATCAGTTTATAAAGTTCCCAATTTAACCTTTAAATATTCCTTAAAAAGCCAGGCAACTGCTCAGGTTCGATTAAAAAAAACCCACCAATCAACACGAAGGCAAAATATAAGGAATGACACTCAATCAGCTTTTTAAACGTCAGTCTTGCGATTTATTTTGTGGAAAATTTTTGCTAAGGGCTTTGTAGTTTATTTTAAAATCTTTTTAGGTGTTTACAATAATGAGTAAAAAGGGGAACTATTTTTGATCCAAGAAAAAAAAGGAAACCTTTGATATGTTGGTGGTTTTATTTTATTATATTATTAACTCTTAGCTCTGCATTTCGGTTTTTTCACCCAAGTTCCTAAAGCCCATAAAAAAAAAACAAAGTTAAAGTGCTCAAGCCTTTTATATATAACTGAATTTCCTACTAAATTTATGGAAAATGAAACCCAATAATAAATTAAATGGAAAACTGAATAAACCCAAAAATTTAAAAGGGACTAAACTGTAGTGTAGGTATATTGTATATTTTTTAAGGGGGTTATCAATCATAGGTCACCAATCTTAAGTTGACTATAATGACTTTTAATAACCCCATATGTACCGTACATACATAATTTCGATTACCTGTTTGATCTCAACAAACCATCTTTTTCCATAGGTTAAGTGAGATTAAACAATTAATCTAGTTTTTTTTTTTAGGTGCATATGGGGAAATTTCCTACTTTGCCTCGGGGTTATCTTTAACTTTCCCCCGGGGGACGATTGATCAACTGTGCCTTCATTCTGTATTCATTTTTTGCATTTATATTTTAGCCATCCCCCAGGATTAGAAGATATTCATCTATATGGAATAACAACATGAATCTGACTACTAAAGACTAATAGGTAATTTATTGAAATTTTATAAATAAAAAAATCATAAAATGTTTTTGTTTATTATTTATTAATTTTTTTGTAAATCAATTGGTAAGTATAATATAAAGCATACTTAATTTTCCAACGGTGGGGAATGAGAACGGCGAGTTAACAATGGCGCCAATTTAAACTGTAAATCAAACTCAGGCATTTATTTTCTTGATGTTTGGGGAATGAATTTTAAGATCCTTTATTTTTACATGTGATTACAATAATTAATTATTATTTGGTATTGTAGATTATTGTATAAGTTTTAAAATAAAAGTTACAATGTGTATGTGTTTATACTATTTTATTTTTTTTGGGTAAATAGAAATATAAATAAATGATATTATACATATTAAATTTTATAATTAGTTTTTTTTGTTATATCCCTATACAGGGTGTTTCTAATAAATGCTAATTTTTGGGGGGTGATTTTGGAATTTAAAAAAAAAACTTCATATGAATGTATGTCCTAAACGTCTTTTTTTTGAATACAGGGTTTAAAAAATTTTTAAAAAAAAAAAATTTTTTTATTGTCATTTTCATACCGCTTTAAATATTTTTATGAAAATTGATGTCGGCTTTGGCATTAAAGGGCTTTTTTTTCCCCGAAACTTTTTTTTTTTTCCAACAGTGGCGTCCGTACGGGGCTCTGACTAGATTTTTTTTAAGGAAAAAAAAGTCCGCCACTGCTTTCTCTTAAAATAAAAATTATTTTTTTCCTCGGTCAATTTAAAACAAATTTGGTTACTTGACTTTTTTCGTACGATTCAGCGTTTTCCCAAAAAAAAAAATAAATTCACTTATTTGCATCTCACGGGGCCAATTGAAAAAACGATTTATGTAACTTTGAACAATAATTTCTTCAAAATGTTTCTTAGGTTAAAAAATGCTCTTTAATGCATAAACGCCGTACAGAATTTTTTAAAAAAATATTTAAATTAAAAAAATGCAAAAATTTTTTTTTTAAAATTTTAACACCCTTTTAAAAAAAAAACGTTTAAAACTTCATAGGTTTTTTCTTAAAATGAGTCCGTACCCTTTTAAAAATTAGCATTTTTGAAAATCCTGTATATTTTATTTTTTTTTACAAATCAGTACACTACAGAATAAATTTTTAAATGGTACAAAAAATACAAAAAAATTAAATTCCAAACAAATTAAATTAAATTAAACTAACTTAAGGCAAATAAAAGGTAAACTAGCTAAGCCATATAAGGAAGACGGTCTACATACTTCCCCCCTTTAAAAATCTTTTTTTAAGCAATCAAATTAACAGAAAAGATGGCACAATCAGAGAAAAACCATACTAATTATTAACCAAACGGTCAACAAGCATTACATCCATAGTTAGTTCTGTGATAACGTTCGTAAAATAACTGCGCTTGCCTTTGTGTCTTTAGGAATTAAAAAGTAATTAAATTTAAAAGACTAGTGCAGTCAATTCCTCCATTAAGAAGTTTGTAGAGGAACAGTAAATATGCGTTTTACGACATTCCGGCTTTTGACACCACAAAGCAAAAGCTTAGTATCTTAAGAGATGTTACTGTGGGGAAGTGAAATTTATTCAGAAGATATTTAAGAAATTTACTTTAACCTTTTCAATTTTGAACATGACAAGCGTAACCGGGACCAAATCACAGAACAGTACTCTAACAAACTTCGAACAAGTGAATTATATATATATTTTTTCAAATTAATCATAAATACGAGTAAACACTGATGAAAGTATACAGTTATTTTAAAGCAGATAAAATATATAAAAATGAAAAACTTAAAAATAATTGTTCTACTTCTTATTTGGTAATACGTTTGTTTCTCAAGTTTCCTTTTCTAAATTTTTTGGCATTCTGTAGTTTGTCCGCTTTATTTTTCCCCAAAAATATCGACGTACTTGCAAAAAGGTTCTTCACCCCAAATTTTGGGGCGAACTATTCATTTCTTGCAAAATAATCTGTAACAAATTCAAAATTAAAGTCTCATAATTGTAATACTTGCAGTGTCACAACCCCTCGCTTGTCCTCAAATGCCATGGTTTTTATGAGGCCTGGCCCCGAATGAAATGGTTTACATCATCATGATAGCGTACCTGGCTTGTTGAAGGCTCATCAATAAACAAAACATTATTCTCGTCATCATCAGGACTTGAAGTACCAAAAAAGACTCCTTCTCTGCTCAAACATAGCTACAGCGGTATGTTTCATATTACAGTTTTTACAGCATTTTCTGGCACTGGCAACAATATCTATGTAAACATTTTACATTTGTTACAATATCCAGCTCACATTCGTCATCACATACTTCATTATAAAAAACAAAATAATATTTATCCCCTTCCAACAACACTGAACTTTAAAATTATTGTCACTTGACAAGTTTCCCCCTTTTAATCATTTCTTCTGCTTTTTTATGGGCCGGTTAATTTTTTTTTGGTCTTTGCATTTGGTCTTTCCACGTTGATAATCTTTTTCCAATTTTTCATCCCGTTCTTCCAATAAATCCAATAATTTTTCCCTCTGGAGACATAATATTTATTTAATATTATTCTTTTTTTGAAAATAATTTACTTTTTTCCCAAGGTTGCGCTGTCCATTCATTTTGTTGTATTTTAGAACTTTATTTAAAAACTAATGGCCATGTTCGTATTTATCCCTGCATTAATTCTATGACAATGTGCCCACATTTTTCCTTTTTATTCTGAAAGTAGTACCTATAAAAAGGGGAAAAATTAAAAATTTTTTTGAATAAAATTTATTATACTTGCCTTTGCAAATAATTTAAAAAACATTTTCCCCCCCCTTTTTTTAAATGGGCCAAAAGTTATCTTTCAGCTCCACAAACTTCGCAGGACATTTCTCTTAGTATTTTCCTCATTTCTTTTTATATTTTGTCTTACCCGGATTCTTAATTTTTTTTCAACCACCGGCTTACACTTCTAACCTCAAATTCAGTTTAATTTAACATCAAATGTTCAAATCAAATCCGCGTTGTCATGTTTTCAAAATGCTTTGCAATTAAAATACTGAAGGGTACTTGCAAAAAAAATATGAAATTTTATTTAGGCAGAGAGCTAGATGTTCAAAATAGCGAAAAATATATGTTATGTAAATTAAGACGGTATAATGTAAAAAAAATTCCCAGTTTTAACAGGGTTTGACAAATTCGACAAATTATTCAGTTTGGCTACGCCGCCGCCTTCTAACCGTTTAACCTCTATTGGTCAGGATTTTTTTTTCCCAAGGCTGGGGCTGTCGCCCCGGGCCTCAGTAAAGAATGGGGACCCAGGGGAAGTTATGTCTCGCTGGGTGGTTTCCCCGTTTAACTTGGGGCCCCTCTGGATGACACTCCCCACGTTAAAGAAAAAAAAATTAGAAACAGTGGCGTAGCCGGGGGGGCAGAAAGGCGCTGTTTTTTTATCGCGCCCCCTTCGCCCCAACATAGGGAAGGCGGGGGGGGGAAAGGGGACTTAACGTTTGATGCTTAACTGTTACTACAATATTAACAAAAAAAAAGTTTTTTTTGCTTTTGGGTATTACTTAATATTTAATTAAACCTTTTTTTAAATTTTTAAAACCTTAAAAAACATATTTAAAAAAAAAAAATTATGAGAAACCGAAAAAGTACTTTCCCCCTTCCGCCCCGTGAGCGGGGCAGAATGGGGTTTTTTTTTTTTTAAGCAAAACTTAATAATATTTGGTTAGACTCTCTGAAATATAGATTAGGGGGAAAAAAGTAAAAAAAAAAATAAGTACACACTTTTTTTTTTTTCTAAGATGGGAAAAAAAATCAGACGAAAATTCACTTAGGATTGGCAGTGTTACAAACAAGAACAAATTCGTCGTCTTCGCTATCAACGCCGGCACAAGCATTGTGTGCCCATTTATGACACGCTGAACAGGCAATCCACCCTTCAATAGACTTGGACCAGTATTCGTTGCAGTAGAGACATTCTACTCATTATTTTCATCTGAAGATGAATCGAATCTACCTTATTTATCGACAGTTTCTTGGAAGGGTTTCCTTTTTTTTTCGCAATTCTAGTTGTTTGAATCTCATTGCCAATTTTTTTTTTTTAACACCGTCTTTCTTTTTATTCGGAACCCTTTTTGCAGCTGCTTCTTCTAGTTCTTCCTTATACGGAGTTGGGGTTAATATGGCTGTCTTACCTCTTACGATTAACTCTCTTAACTTTTGTTGGATTTTTGGAATGGGTAAAGCAACTTTGGCGACAAGCGGGGAAAAAAAAAAGACTTTTTGTTGATATCTGGGGAAGCATATTCGTTTGGCGATTTCCATGAAGAACAACCTGGTGGGGGGATTTAAAATGTCACTTGGACATGGTTGGAGAAGATTCAGTTGATTTTCTTATATCAATGCCAGTTTTGCAAAATCCGTTTATCGCCGTTTTCATAGTTGCTGCGTTTAAAAAGGCACTACCAAAAAGCGTAAAAAATTTGAAATATGGTTATCACTTTTCCTGGATTGCAACGCAGCCATGTCCTAGCTTCATGTTCATAAAATGTACTTAGCGGTTTCATGAAGGAAACGTCTAACGGTTGGAGTCTATGACTTTTTGTGGTGAAAATAATAATATTACACCATTCTCGCGTGCATGCACAATTAAATAAAAAAATTTTTGGTAGGGTTGGGATGCTCATCTAACAAAAAGCACTGGTTTTCTTTTGTTGCTTTAAAAAAATGTAACAAATAGCTTAAACCAATTTAAAAAAGTTCTGTGGTTATCCATCCAGAATCACTAACTTCTACTACCGAACCAGGTGGCAAGCCTAGCTCAAATGCCCTGTTTTCCTTTTCCTTGGAAAAATTAGCAAAAGGAGGGCTTTATGCTCCAGCAGCAAAAAAACAGTTTCGGCCGTTATGGTCTCTCCTCGTTCGGCAAAATTAAGGTGCCAACCTGGTTTTCCTTTTAAGGCTAAAATTTTTTGTATGACCCTTTGGATTTACAGTCAACCCCGTTTCGTCACAGTTATAGATGCGGTCACCAACTAGATTATATTTGTCTACAGTTTCCAAAAAAAGGCGGAAAAATTGTGACACTGCAACCTTATTAAACCCCATTATAGCCCCCAAGTCGATTCTGGTTTTCGTAAGTTAAAGTAGGGGACGTTTTCAAAAACACTGCATCCAATCTTTTCAAATTTCCGCTGATGCGTTAAATTTATGATGGCACTGATTTCGTAGGCTAGTTGATACGCCAAACGTCGAAAGTCAAATCGTAAATTCCAAAAAGTCTTGCTTCCCTAGATTTTAAATATCCGACAAGTTCTATCCCTGTTCCTTGTGAAAAACGCAGTGAAATTTCCCGGCAGATTTATCAACAACAAAATTTTGCGGCTCGTTTCTTTTTTCTTAACATACCTTTCAGAGTTGTTTGGGGAACACCATGTTGCTCTGCGGCCCTGCTGTACCCCATTTGTCCAGTAACAACCATCAACTCGCGTTCATGGATTCAATGCTCCATTCCTGACGCTTAGTCTTCCGAACATAATTTCTAACCCCTCTGAAAAATACTAAATTAGATAAGACATTTAACGGAGCAAAACGGGTTTTCCCCTTTAACCCCATTTCTTATTCAATTTATGTCTTTAAATTAGATATTTTGGAAAAAACATGACCCCACAGTAAAGCTAAAAATGATAAAAATGTTGCTAAAAAACGTTCTATGCATTACACATTTAAAATAGATTAAAATTTAATAAAACAAATACTTACGGTGGTTAATATGGACGCCAAATATACAAATTTACACAAAAATTCAAAAACTGTTTACGAGACTAACCTCTTGCTTCGGGCAATAAACCCCCTAACATTAACCGATGCGTTTAGGTCCTTCACTGCAAGTTCGGATGATTCCGTTGGCACGTTCGTTTTTTAATGGCGGTACCCCGTTCTACCCCGCCACCCCGTTCCGCCCCGCTTTCCCCTACCTAATGGGCATAAAACAGGTACTTTTTACAACATACTAAGGATATTTTTTGCGACTTACCGTTTTTAACTATGGTTGATAGCAGTTCTTTCCCCACCATTCAACCGTGTTTAACCCGCCTATCCTCCAAAAAACGAAACGGTTTATGTATGTCAACTTACTACTAATGGTTTAATCCCTTTTAAGTTTAAATTTAAATGTAAGGTCTTTTTGGAGAGTTAAGAAATAAGTCGAAAAGATAATATATGAACCAAATTTTTTATTTAATAAGATATTAGCTGTTTCCAAAATCAACTATTACAAGTAAATTTTTCCTTTATGATTTAAATATAATTGTATTAATTCATCCATTTTTGGGAATTAACTAATAAACCAAAAAATCTGAATCCAAATAGTTGTTAAACCATAGCAAAAAAACATCAC
This sequence comes from Listronotus oregonensis, assembly GCA_019359885.1. Lineage (NCBI taxonomy): Eukaryota > Metazoa > Arthropoda > Insecta > Coleoptera > Curculionidae > Listronotus > Listronotus oregonensis. Next base: position 12,392 of record JAHBCN010018300.1, read on the forward strand.
AGAACCAAAACAATAGAAAAGCCGCGAATCCTCCATTATTTTAAATTTAAATTTGACACAACCTTTTTTAACCCTCCTGACTAGTGGCGATAGCGGCAGATACTGGGTACAAAGTAATGAGGTAGATACTGACGTCAGAACACCTTCCCCTACGTTACCGCCGCAAAAAAAAAACCTTGTTTTAAATGTCCTAACAATGTTCAACCGGTATGTCGCCAAAATTTGAAAACTGTGTTGTGTTTTAAACATTTACTCTTTAATGTAACTTTTTTGACAATTACACGTATTTCTTTGTACACAAAAATTTAATTATTGTTGATAAAAAACAATATTAAAATGGTTCTATTTTTACTGGTAACTTAAGGGATCAGCGCACGGTGGGATGAAACCAAGTAAGACAAAAATCCAAATTTTATAAGTCATATAAAATAATATAAATTGTTCACATTTTTTGTTGCTCGTTTCACTGTTCGACCGTCTTTAAAAGCAATGATACCGTGATGAAAAAGCGCTGCTAAGCGGGGCTTCCGTTTATGCCGGTATTGGATATAGTGTAGAATTATTTTACTTTAGTTTTTAGCATTGCACATCGGCAAGTTTCAAAAGTTTGTTATTTATTTCTGGACTCATGTTTTTCTCTTCGTGGTAAAATTTAATATTTTACTGTCTATACAGGGGCAAGTCTGTTAAGAGTAGATAAAAAGAAAAGTAACTAAAATAGTATCCGAAGTAAGATACTAACTAGAAAAGAATATTAATCTAAACTTGGTCACAGACAAATTTAAAACAATTAAATAAAGGAAAACTATATTGTAAGACTGTTTAATTTAATTTTGTTGGTTGCCCCTCCCGAATAGAGAGGCTCGCTACGCCACTGTTCAGAAGTAGTAGTTGGGGTCTTCGTTGTCTAAAAGGTTCGTAAATTAATATCTGAATGTTTCGACTTGGCAATGTTGACGAATTTGGAAAAAAATGGTTCAATTTCTATTAACACAGCCAAATTGTTTTTACTTTATAAAGCCTTTTTATTTATATATAATTTTAGTTTTAAATAGATATAAATATTTTTGCTTATTGTTTATTTTAATATCGTTTTCCCCTAGGGATAGGAAAAACATATTTTAAAATATTGGATTATAAAGGGTGGTCACAAAAGGGGTATAAAAGTAAGATTTATTTAAATGAAACTCTTTTTGATTTTTTTTGATATGGTTAATACTTACATTTTTTGTCTTAAAAAGTATGAAATTAATTTCAAATATTGGGTTTAAAGATAAAATAGCATTTTCATGGTTTAAATGGAGTTTCTTTTTAAAAACTCCATATTTGGCAGGGAAAGGACTAATGTTATTAAATTTTCCTTAAAAATTTTAATTTGTTTTCAGGTGTTTTTTAACCTCCAAATTCCCACGTTTCAAATTAAAAATTCTTTTTTTTAAATAACACCCCCTTTTATTTTTATTTTGTTTTATTCAAGTTAAAAACCTCAATTTTTGAATATGTCCTATACCTATATTTAATATTATCGATAAATTTGCTTTTCCAAATACTACTTTATTCGGTACCATACCAAATTTTTGACCCTGCATGAAAAAAATAGCTAGGATTAAATAAAAAATTCATGTGTCAAAAAAAACGCATAATAATTTTAAATTAAAATTTACGTTCTTTTTTCTCTTCTTTCGTTTTATTTATTGGGCATGGACATCCTTTAAATAGTTTTGACATGATCTCGTGTTAGGCGGGCTGAAAAAACCCTTTTAAAAATTTCAGAATGAAATATCCTGAACGTCGGATCCTATCTACTGGCTTTAAAAAATGGAGAGTTTAATTCCACCCATTTAAATATAAAATGAATTGTTAACAAAAACGCAGCCAATAAGAAAAAAAAAATTTAAAAAATTGTTAAATATTCAAGAAAATCCCGGGGATCTAGGAATCACGACGTTATCAACACCCAAATCAACTGTGAACCGAACAACAATCAAGTTTAAATATCATCCATATACATTGAGCTTCATCAAAATTGCGGGAAGATGATTTTGAAAGACGAATTTAATTTTGTAATATTATTATTCAACAATTACAGTTAAATAACAATTTTTTGTGCAACGTTATGTTTTCCGATGAGGCAACGTTCAGAAGCAATGGTGCTGTAAATCGGCATAATATGCACTATTATGCCACTGAAAACCATTTTGGCTGCGGGAAGTTCAAAATCAAAATCATTGGTCAATAAATACGTGGTGTGGTATCCTTCATAACCAAATTATCGGTCCCTATTTTTTTAATGAGCCTTTATCGGGCCGGAGCTTTTATATTTTTTACGGAAGAAATGCCTCAGTTACTTGAAAATATTAATTTAGATGAGCGGCTAAATATTGGCTGAACATGATGGTGCACCTCCACATTTCCATCGTGAAGTCCGGGAATTCTTGGATCGGCAATACCCAAAAAATGGATTGGGCGTGGGGCTTTATTCCATGGCCACCAAGGTCATGCGATTTAACTCCTTAGACTTTTTCTTATGGGGATACATAAAAGAACGGGTATGTCAATAAAAACGACCAAGGAGGATATGAAAAAAAGAATTCGAGAAGTTTGTCGTACGGTATCACCCCCTTTTGTTATCGGAAGTAAGACACAATTACAAAAAGATAAAAGGTACAACAAGGAGGCCCCTATTTGAACATATTTAAAGGGTATTGAATAAAAATTTATTTAATATTAAACATTTCTTATTTAACATTGATTAATATTGAATAAAAACAATTACTATTGAATAAAAACTTAATTACTATTGAATAAAAACTTAAAATTCACGACTCAAGGTTTTGTTTTGACACATAATTTTTTATTAATCCTAGCTATTGTTTTTCATGGCTAACGGGATCAATACAATGTTACCGGTATGGTAGAATAAACGTAGCTATTTGGGAAAAAAACTAAATTTATCATAATTTTTAAAATAGGTATAGGACATATTCGGTAAAATTAGGGGTTTTTTTAATCTTGAATAAAACAAAATAAAATATAAGGGTGGCCATTTAAAAAAAATGAGTTTTTTTTAATTTAAACTGTGCGAATTTGGCGGTTTAATTAACACCGTAAAAAAAATTAAAATTTTTTTGGCGAACTTTTAAAAACAAGCCCCCTTTCCCTAAAATAGGGGGCATTTCGGTGAAACTGCCCAATTTTAACACCTGAAAATGACTATTTTATCTTTAAATCCGAATATTTGAAACTATTTTCAGCCATTTTTATATAAAAAAAATTTTATTAACCCATAAATTCAAAAATAAAATCAAATACGGGTTTTCCATTTAAATAAATCTTTTTTTTTACGTTCCCCCCCGGGGGCACCCTTATAATTTCCCCAAATTTTTAAAATATCGCTTTTCCTACCTCTATCCCCTGGCGGGGAAAGATATTAAAAATAATATCGGTAAAAAAACTTTTTACTCATCGTTGGGACACCCTGTATATATATATATATATATATATATATATATATATATATATATATATATATATATATATATATATATATATATATATATATATATAAAAATATATATATATATATATATATATATATATATAAATAGATATTTTTCTTTTTTTCATAATGGTTAGATTATACATTTTTTTAAAATAGGTTATAAAATAAAGGAACTGGCCCCTAAACCCCGCAAAATGGCGTACCCGGGGGGGCTGGTCAAAAGCTGATAAACGATTAACATATCGCACATAATTTTTTTACAAAAAAAAAATGGGGAAAAACCCCAACTTGACGTAATAAAGTAGCCGAGTAGCTTCAATTTAGGGGAAAAGATTGTTAAATCTAACAGAGTCGACTTTGCATCCGACTAGGTACTTCCTCTGGGAAAAAATTCTCATCGCTCCTAAATTATATAAGTTTAGATATAAAAAAATTTAGTGTAATAATTACACCTTTTTTTTGGGAATTCTGTTTCGTCAATGTTTCGTAAGACTTTATATATTTTTAAGACTTCTTTTTGTCAATAAAAAACACATATTTTCAAATAAAATAATACTAGATCAGCATAATCAAAGCAACATTTTAAAATGCGCCATGGGTTTATTGATATTATATGTAATATTATTTTTCCAAAGAAAAAAAATTAGAAAAAAAAATCTTCTGAGCCAAATTTTTAAATAAGGGGAAAGTTTTTAAAATAAATAAACAAATTTTAATTTACTACTTAAATTATTTAATTTGTATTTCTATCAATATAATCTTATTCAAATAAAAAAATTTTTAATTTATAAACAAAATTATTAATATTTGAAAAAATATTTGTTTATTTTCATAATTTTGTTAAAAATAAAACAAATTTTTCAAAAAAAACAAATTTTTTTGTTGGGGTTCAAAAATTTTTTTAACGTAATAATTTTTTTTGCCGTTGTTTTTAACACTTTTTTTTTTTTAAAAAAAATTTAAGTTTTTTAAAAATTAAAAAAATTGTGATGATGATAGATAAAATTATTAAACTTGCATAATTTTAAAAAACTAAAAAAAAATTATCTGTTCCAAATAAAGACAGTCCTGTCTAGAGTTTTAAAAATTCCCCTTGGTGGCCCCCGCCATGTTAAATTCCAAAAACATTATGTCTTTCAAAAACCCGACTCCCCAAAATTGGCAAAATAAATAAAGGATCACCTTATATTTACATAAATGAGACATGTATCTTTCATTAAAAAAGGTACAATTAAAAAAAAAAAAAATTTAATGCTTTAAAACAAAGT
>JAHBCN010018301.1:0-17137 GCA_019359885.1 Listronotus oregonensis
TTAAGTAAGTACTTTATGAAACTAGCACTATTTAAAAACAAAATTTGGGAAAAACCCCCTGCCTACTAAACCTTCTCACTATAAAAAATGACACCATAAAATAAATAAAATTTTGTGATGCCTACCTTGATTAGCAAATATTTCTCGTCTGAAGCGTTCTTTGGAAGCGGCAAAAATCATTCTCGCTAAGAATTTTGGACTTCTTTGGCACATAGTTTTCTGATTTTTTTTTTATTAGGGCCTGCAACTTCTGGTATTTCCCAATATCCTTTTTTTGGGTTTTTTGCCCCCCAGGGTTGATTTTAGCATGGAAAAGGTGCTCCATAATGTTGAAGACTTGTATTTGTTCGACAGCTCTTCAAAGTACACCAACATAACTTTTGGGGGAAACCGTTTGTACGTTATTTGCTTGTCTCCACTTCAAAATCAACTCGGCTTCACCCCCGATCTCTTGACTTTGTTGGAAGTAGGTTTGACGAGATTAAACTTTTTTTTTTAAAATTTCTTCAGAATCGGACTTTTTTTCGCGAAATAAAAATTTTTTTTTATCTAAATTGGTTTTTTAATCAACAAAACAAGAAAAACTATGACGGTTGCTATGGAATAAAGCCTACTTTGAGTTTTCTATTTTTTTGACATAACAATAAAAAACCATAATAAATCATATTGAAAGACAAAACCGTGTGAAAAAAAAACATATTTTCCTTGCACACATTCCCCCGCAAAAAAAAATTTTTTTCAAAGCTTGTTTAGCGTGAAAAAAACCCCCCTTTTTAAAAAAACAGTCGTAAAAAAAAGACTTTTTGCACACGAGTATAAAAATTTGTGCACGAGCCCGGCGAGTGCCCAAATCATACGGGTGTGCAAACGTGCCCCCAACGATACTTTTTCTACGACTGCAAAAAAAAATTTTTAATATGCGATTTTTATTATTTTTAATCTTTTAACTTTTGACAGGGGGGGGGGAAAATTTTTCATACGCCGTGTGAAAAGTTTTCACACGCTTTGTCAAAAGTAAATAACAGAAAATAAAATATTTTTGACTGGTTGACACTAACGAGGTTGACATTAACGAATGGTTTATAAATTAAAAAAAAAAACACACTTGTGCATAACAAATTTTTTTTAAAAAATGAATTCAACAAATAATTAAAAAACAACAGGCTTTTTCCCCTTATTGGGTTTTTAAAAAAATTTTTTGTATTTCATGGTATTCTTGGAACACATCTTCTCGTTTCATAAGCGAATAGGTATTTTTTGGAACTTCGCTGGAACTGCCCAAAAAAATTTCGATGTTTAAGAACGCACCAATAGTACTTGGATACTTTTTTTTATTTTTTTTTTGTATTCCTCACGCGGTTTAACGATGGTTGCATAACAACAAGAGTTTCTTGTTTTTTTTTAAAAGGGGGTTTTTTTTTCCCAATAGATCAAAAACCCATTTTTCCCTTTACAAAATTTTTTTAAAAAAGTGGCAAGTTACCGTTGTTTATCTTTTTTTAAAAAAACACTTTCGCAAAATTTAAAAAAACAATACTTTTTGTAAATATTATTTTGTAAAATAAAAATGTGTAAAAACCCCTTTTTGCATGAATTATTGTTTTAAATTTTTTTGCCCGGTAATAGTTGCTGCCCCCCCCCTTTTCCTAGAATTCGTAAGTAAAATTATGGAAAACTCATAATATTATTATTTAAAAATTTTTTTTATATGACAATATAAAATGTAATAAAAAATAATTTACTTAAATTGAAAAAAAGATGGTGGCGGTTGAATAAAAAGCATATTAATGTTAAAACCCTTTTTTTTAAAAAAACCATATTACTAAAGTTTAAGGTAACTCTAAAAAAGAAAGGCATATGTGTATCTAAAAATTTTTCACAAAATAGATAATTTTAAATAATATGTTTGTTCCTGTAACTTTAGTAGAACAATTTTTAAAAAAAAGTTAGTAATTAAGTAATGTCTTTCGGTAAATATCATGTTACTAAAGTTCACGGAATAAGTTACCTTTATTATTATAAGTAAAACGAACAAATGTTTAAAAACTATACTGTTCATGGTTGTAGTAACAGAAACAGTACTTTTTATAAAAGGGTTTTAAGGGTAGTAGCCTCCGTCAAGATATAGGGGTTTTTTGTATGTTTTTATTAACAACTAAAAAATTAAAAAAAAAATATAGGTTGACCCTATTACACCAAAAAAAAATTATTTAAAATTCAGTACTTCCTATGACTTTAGTAATAGCTCGAAACTCTAGATAGACAGTATGTAGTGTGTTAAATTTTTTTGGTATAATATTAAAATACTAAAGCCCCAAAAAACAGTAAAATTTTGCAAAAAATACCGGGAAACTTGAAAAAAGGGTTATGTGTTTTAAATTTTTTAAGTATAAGCCGAAGAGACGTTGTTGATTATTTTAAAAAAAATTTCAAGATGTTTTTTAACAATAAAATTACAATTCATAATTAGGCTGGATTTAAACAATTAAATACATCAAACAATTTATTCAGTTACAATAAAGTGTTATAATTATTATTTAAATAACAAATTATCTTTAAATTACAAAAAAAAAAATATAAAGTTACATAGCTCTATTTAAAGTTATAGCTTATGGATATATTTGTGCATTTTTAAAAAAAAACTTTGTGCTGGTATTTTTTGTCTTTCAACCCCGGGAAATTTGTGTATGTTATATTTTCGGTTATGTTTCGTGAACATGAAGGAACCGGTACCGGGAGGAAGTTTCTGATTCTTGTATTTCATGTTGTGATAAGGACGTCAAATTTGGCTTACAGATTTCTCAATTTTGTTTGCAATTTTTAGTTTATTTGCTATTGAATCGTCTACGTATTCTTCTGTTTCTACTAGAAGCCATCCCCCATGGCGTTTAATTTAAAGTAAATCCTCACCAGCATTAACAAGTATTGTTGCCGATGAGCGCCGAAAACAATGGCCACTATATTCGCTCGGATTAGGCAGTTTTAAAAAACTTTGGGGGTATTTCTGTATCCATCATGCGACCAAAATTAATGCCTAAAAACCCTAGTGCATTTTCTTTTTTATAATTTAAGAAAAATCTGTTTTTCGGATATATTAGTGGGTCTGAATTGGCATCCCCTTTTTTCATATATTGTAGAAGTTTCCATTTAAAAAGTAAATGATCGGGCATATTTTTTTTTTAACTTGTTAATTTGATCAACATAGCCGAATTTAAATCTTCCATGTTATTGACTGATAATTTATGTAATTCGTCACGTCGAAAAGGGTCCTGCCAGACCAATAGCAACTGCAAAAAAAAAAAATTAAATGTGTTAATTAAAAACTTTAAGCAAGCTTAGGGGGGAGAACATTGTACTGTAAATTTTTGGGTTTTTAGAAAAGTACTTTTATTAGCAGGTATTCTGACCCGGTGCCGTATTCAAAAATTTTGAAAAATCCCCCCCCCTTAAAAATTTTTTGACTTCTTTGGTGTATATTTTTTTGATTTTCGTTTTATGAACGACTGTAGTTTCATATAATCGGTAATATTAATATTGTCTTTTTTTTTTTTCCCCGATAGTTCTTCAAAATATACTAGCAGTACATTTTCTGAAGAGGACTTAACATTGTTTCTTGCTTTCCATCCCTGAAATTTTTGGTATGTGGTCTCGTACTTGTATCTTGAAGTTTCCGGAAAAAATTTTCGAGATTTTTTTGGGTTTCTCTTTTATTTCTGGCGGTGTACATTCAAATTCACTATCACTCTCCTTTTTTTCACAGCAGAAGAAAAATTTTTTTTTAACAATACTTTTGACAGGTTGAAAATAAAATAAGTGTTTTTTTTGACATTCGTGCTGTTCATCCATCTTTTTTTGGCCCCCAAAACCCGGCCCAACCTAGGGAAAAAAATTTCACACAGTAATATCATACATCATGTGAAAGGGGGCATTTTCAGATCCTGTTTGACGTGCGTTTTTAAACATTTTTTATAGCAGTCGTAGAAAGATTTTTTTTTGCATGGGTCACGTTTTTTTTTTTCTTGAAAAAAATTTAAACCCCCAAAATGCGTAATCTGTGCTATTCCATTACTACTTGTCTTTTGTCTATTTTGCGGTATTTTAATCCCATTTTACAAACAAATCTAGGGGGAAAATTTTTTACTTTAAAATTTATATTGGTTTCGTCTTCGTCTAGCTTCTTTTTAGTTTATCCAAGGGGGGGAAAAACTCCGCTTTCATAAAGACAATATATTTTCCTTCTTATTAAGCCCCCGATCACTATTGTCTATACGGTGTTTTTAAAATGACTACGTTTTTTTTTTTTTGTTAATTCTTCACTAATAAAAAAAGTAGAGGGGGTTTTTTTTAAAAAAAACCTTTTTTAATTAGACCTCTACTGATTAAAGTTTCATTAAAATTTTTTTACAACGTTTTTTTGGGTCTAATGATAAATGATTTCGACGCGACATAGTTATATTCTCGTAAAACAACTTTTTCGAAGCGCACAGTAAAAACGGTTATTCAACACTGCCACTAAAATATTAAAAAAATATTTATATGCCTAATGGTTAATACTCAAGAAATACCTGTCCTACCCCTGCTCTTATGAACAAATGGATTTACCCAATAACAGTAAGTAAAAAAATCTTAAAGGTTTATTGGGGTATGGTCCGTCAAAGCCATAACGATATACTTTGGACAGACTATACCTACCAGAGCTGGGACGGATCCTTCAGAAAAAAATTTTTAAAAACCGGATCCTCGTTTTAAAAAAAAGAATACCGATTTCTTTTTTTAAAAAAAAAAAATCAAATCCAAGCCCAAAATTTTTTTTTTATTTATTGGATCACGCATCCGGATCATCTTTAGTTTGTATACTTACCACTGATTAAAAAAAACAAAAGGGAAAGATACTATATAATCCAGATGATGAATCAAGCCTCAAAATTTTAGAAAAATCCGGTCCTTTAATTTTAGCCTCATTTTAAAATGCTGTAATTCTTAGCTAAATTAGTTTTAGGAAAAAAAATTTTTTTAAAATTTTTTTATGGTATTTTTAATATCAACATGAAACCACCTTTAAATCGAACATTTTTTTAACTGTTTTCCAAAAATTGCGATGCTAGATCCCTTTTTTTATAAAAGGGGTTTTTTTTTGATTATTGGGATAACCTCAAGCAACTTATAAATGGGACATCTTATTGTAATTTTACAAAAGTTTTTTCCAGTACCGTTTAATAAAATTTTTTTGCTTAGGAATATAAAAATGCATTAAAATTTTAAATTTATCACATATAGACACCCGGGATAGAAATAACAAAATGGCCCCCTTAAAAAAAACCCTCAGGGGGTTTTTTCAAGGAAAAATATTAAAAAACTATGGGGAAAAATCAAAACTTTTAAAATAAATGAAGTAAACTGTATGCCCGTTTTTTTTAATACCACTTTATATGTTTACGGAAAAAAAAATGTTTCATTTAAATAGTGTTGCTCTGGACCTGAAACACAGCATATTTTGGTTAAAAATTACATGTTAGGTGTGTTTTTTTTTTTTTAAAAATTTTAATAGGCGGATGTTTTTTTAAAATTTTTTTTTGTTATTTCCAAAAACAGTGCTGATAAAAAAATCTTAGGTAAACATTTAGAAAAAATTTAAAAAAAAAGATTTAAAATGGCGGATTTTGGGGCCCTTTAAAATTTTTGGGCATAATTTTAATAATATAATAATTTTAGGTCACCATTTGGAAATTCAAAATGGCGTATACAACATGGCGGATTTTGACATTTATAAACCCGGGGGTTTTCCCAAAAATTTAAAAATTTAAAAGGGAAAACAAAATTAAAATTAGGTGTCCGTTCTTTGTGAAGTTCATTTTTTAAATAGTAAATGGAACACAGTTTTTCTTTGTTTACTTCATATATTAATTTAAATTTTTTAAAAAGTGACTGCAGTTTCAGTTCTACTTATCAAAATGAAAGCTTTAAAATACAATCTAAAAAAACTTTTTATCTTAAATACCAAAAATAACAATTTTTGGAAGATATGTAGATGATATTTTTATTTTTTTAATAAATAATTTTAAAAGTTTTCAAATGTACTGTAAATAAAATTTCTGGAAAAAAATTCAAAAATTTTTTGATTTTCATTTCCCAAAAGTAACCTTTTTTTTTTTCCTAAGTTAAAAAATTTATTCCATTTTAAATTGCTGCCTTCTAAAAAGGGTTTCTATTCCCTTTTATTTTACAAAAAAAATCAAAAACAAATTAAAAAAAAACGGTTTTTTCCTATTTTTAAAAAAAAAAAAAACCAAAACCTCAAAATCCCTTAAAAAAAAAAAGTTACACTAATTCATTTTTAAAAATTTTTGATAAAATCCCTTTTAAAAAAAATAAAGTTGCCTTTTAACCCTTTAAAATATACAAATTTTTTTTTAAATTAAAAAAAAAGGAAATCCCTTAAAAAAAATTTTTTAGTTAAATTTTAATTTCCCCCTTTTTTTTTTCCCCAGTTTTTTAAAGGGGAAAAAAGGTTTTTTTTTTATATCTGTTTTTAATTTTTTTTTTTTATGGATATAAGTTTTAAAAAACATGGCATTCAAAATGATTTAAAACATAATTTGGATGTATTAAGTCTTCATGTAAATATTGTAATGAGCTAGTTTGGTTATTAACTAAGTGTTTATTTTTCCTACAAATGAAAATATTAATAACAGTTTAGTTTGCACAAAATTTTATTTATTTGAACCTTTTTAAAACCTCTGTTTTTTTAAAAAACTTTTTTTTTTTTTTTTTCAAGCATATGTAAATAATAAGCCTAGATTAATTATGCACGAGGGATTCTTAGACGTTTTAAATTTTTTAACAGATTTAATTAACGAAAATAAAAAAGCATTGGTGCCTTAGAAAAATGCATTTTTTTTAAAGCTTTTTTAAAGTTTGCAATTAAAAAAATTTTTAAAAAAAACGGAAATGAGCCCAAATTTTTTTTAAGGGAACTTTTGAGGTCGCTAAACACGAATATGACATAAAAAAGGGGCCCTCGGGTCCCGGGTGTGCGCAAAAGGTTTTGGGGTAAACGTTGTTTTCTGGATTTTTACGACAATTTCTCCAATATCAGTCCAATTTTGTTACTTGGGTTTTTTTCGAAGTCGCTGAACACGTATACTAAAAAGGGGCCCGCGAGTCCTGGTGCGCTAAGAATGATGTAAATGTCGTCTCCTGGATTTTTTCGACAGTTCCTCCTAATATCAGTCCAATTTTGTTACTCGGGAGTTTCCGAGGTAGCTGAACATGAAATGACATTAACAAGGGCCTGCAGAATACCTGGTGCGGCTAAGAATGGTGTAAACGTTTTTTTCCCGGGGTTTTTTCGACAATTCCTCCTAACATCAGTCCTTTTTACTTGGGTGTTTTTGAGGCCCCTGAACACGAATATGACAGTAACAAGGGCCTGGGGAGTACCTGGTGCGCTAAAGTGAAGTAAACGTCTCTTCTGGAGTTTTACAACAGTTCCTCTAATATCAGCCCAATTTTGTTACAAGGGGGGTTTTTTTGGTCGCTAAACACGAATAAGACATTGACAAGGGGGCCCCGAAGCACCCGGTTTCGCCTAAGAATGGTGAAAAAATTTGTATTCCCAGTACCAGATCATGGTCTTCAAGGTACCCGTGTCCGGATAGGATGGTATCAATGTCTCTACTAAAATTTTGTGGTAATTTGTTAAAAAAATTAAAAAAATAATATCTGCTTATGGTATTTATTTGTAAAAATTATTTTTAATAATATTTTTTTTTTTAAAAAATACAATTTTTGGAAGTTTATTGCATACTAAAAAAAAATTTATTCAAATTTTTTTTTACTTGCCCTTTTACTTCTTCTTTTTTTTTTTTTTATTTTCACTTTATTTTAGCGAAAAAAAAAAGGCTATTTTAGGAGGATTTGTCGTAAAACTCCAGAAGACGACGTTTATACCATTCTCAGCGCGCACCAAGGGGGACTCCGCAGGCCCTTGTCAATGGCATATTCCCCTTTAGCGACCACAAAAGCCCCAAAAAAAATAAATTGGGCTAAAATTATAAGAATTTGTGGTCAAACTCCAGGAAAACGAAGTCTACACTATTTTTCTGGCGCAGGGGCCCGCGAAATTTAAAATTCGCGTTTGCGGCCACAAAAACCCCCGAATAAAGAAATTGGGCTGATATTAAAATTGGGAGTTTAAAACCCCCGATGACGACCTTTACACCAGGTACTCCGAGGGCCTTTTTTTAATGTCATTTTTGTGTTCAGCGACCTTCCCAAAAAACTTGAGTAACAAAATTGGGCTGATATTAGGAGGAATTGTCGTAAAACTCAGAAGACAACGTTTAAACCCTCCTTAGCGCGCACCAGGTCTCCATAGGCCCCCTTTCCAATGTCATATTCGTGTTTACAAACCCCGAACCCACCGAGTATTAAATTCGTGCCATTCCCAGCATTATTTTCCCAGTTATAATTTATTGAGGAAATAACAATTAGGATTTTTTACCCTGCAATATACTTTTATTACGGCAAATACATCTAAATTAAAACATTGTTGCTTTTTAGTAAAACGATCTTTCATAAAGTATCAATTAAATTATGAGTGTAGTAGCTCTTTTTCCCTATTTTTTTTTTTAATAAAAAAATATGTATTTGTACAAATTCTTTATTCTGTTTAAAGTATTTGCTTTACAACTGCTACTGTTCAGTAACAACGGCAAAAAATATTTTAGTCCACATTTCCATGCAAATACGTCAACCATTTCCAGGAAAAGAGCAATTTATAATAAATTCGTATTTTCAATTCCATCTCCATATTGCTGGGTTTTTGTTCGATCTTTGATTTCCCTAAAAATGACTTGGCGTGTAAGGGGTTTTCTGGTCTATTTGAAATTTCCATTTAATATTTTTGGGAATATTTGTAAAGACGTGATCTAGTTATTTACCATATAAAATGAAACCCGTTAAAATCGTATTTACATACTATTTATTTGACTGTGGTTAACAACAAAATTAAAAAAAAATTTATAAAACCAATTAATCATAAGTGTTTTTTAGTACAATATTTGTTATGGTGATTCGCAAATATTAGAATTAAATTCTTAATTTTTTTATAAGCCCAGTTAAGGGTTTTTAAAATCCCATTTTAAGGACAATGAAGCAAAAGGAAAATTTAATTTGACAATAAGTAGATATTTTTGTTTTTTTTATTTCATCATCTTTGTCTTTTTGTTGCAGGTAAATTTTTTTTTTATTGGTGACACCTATGAGTGGGTAAGTTTAAGTCATCTCACTTATTTTAACTACTTTTATAATTATAGTACAAAATCAAGAAAACGTACAAGCGTAATGCGAAATAATTTTTTTAAAAGGGTTAGTGTTTTTTTTTTTTCAAATTTGAAAATTATATAAGAAAAAAAATTTATTACCCCAGATACAAATTATAATTCGTAAACCTTTTTGGGTTTTTTTTATTTTGAAAGAAGAACACTAATAACTTACTAAGTTATTTTCTTTTTTTTTTTATAAAGCTATATAAAAATGTTTTATTTTTCGGCTGCCGTTTTTAATTTCTTTATAATGACGATATTGGGTAGGGCAAATAGGGTTTTTAAATTTCTAATAAAACGTCGTTTTTATGCATTTTTGGCAATTTTTTTTCAAATTTCCCGGTCTCATCGAAAATCACTGTTTTTTTTAAAGGGGGAAACCCCTATACTTTTTTATATTTTGTATACAACAAATAATTTAATATCCGAATACATTTTTTTTTTGTTGCTAATAAAAAATTCAACAAAAATTAAAATTTTACAAGATTCTTTTGTAAACACGAACCCCCTTTTTTATCTGTCAAACTTTTAAAAGCACAAAAGCAGATGCTTCTACGGCAACTTACTCTAAATAACTGCTATTTTTATGGCCTACCATTCATTGAAACGTACCGTCATCTAGGGTGAATTTGGAAAATTTTTTTAGGTTTTTTCTAATAATGTTAGCAATTTTATGGGAAAATTTATAAAAAAAAAAATCAAGTAGATTCTGATAACCTTTGAACATGCTTGAGCCAAAATTAAAACATTTATTTTTTTTTTTTTATAACATTTTTATCTAAATACCCTGCACGAATTTGCCCCTATGTGTGGGGTGAATTCGGACCAGAAGGGGGTTTTTAAAAAGGGAAATTAAATAAGAGCGTATACAGGGTGCCACAGATTCGAGTGCATGCAGGGGTTTTTTTTAAAAAATTAAGAGATACAAAGTCGGTTAAATTACGGCAAAGTTGCGCATTTAGGTGCCTAACAACATGCCGATTAGAAAGTTGTAAAATTCCAGAACTTCCGGAGATATCCGGAAAAAACCGAAATTTGCTGATTTCGTTTTTTAATTTTTTTTTGATGTTATTTAAAGAGATATGGAAAAACAAAAGGCACTTTCTTATAGCCACTTTTTAAGCTCACAAAACAAAATTGAGAGATTTTTCGTTCAACGTTTCGTTTTCTTAAAACCCTCATCAACTTTATTTTTTTAAAAGCGGGACTTAATTGTTTTTTGCATTTTTTTTAATCAGTTATAATCCCAATTACAATGATGTATAACACTTAAATTTTTCTGTTAAATAAACATATTTTGCATAAGAGACAATGAGTAAGACAAGGAACGCGCATCATTTCTTATAGGGGCGTTCCATATTTGTTAATAATTTAAATTTTCTCGAAAGTTGCCTCCTCTCCGATTTTGACCAAATTTGGTATACGGGGGTTTTTGGGGGGCGAACGAAAAATTTTTTCCCCTTTTTTACGAGATATTCATCATCAAAGTTAAAAATCAAACTAACCTAATTTTCACTAATTCCCCCTTCTTTTTGTACAGAAAATTTTTGATTGTTACACTAAAGTGGCACACAATATTTTATAAACACCTTTTAAAATTTATTTTTTTTTATTTTACCTTTTTCCATTAAATTGCGAACTTTCCGTTCAAAAGGGAGCAACCACATTTGTTTACAAAAAGGCTAGTGTATACATGGGTTTCCTACACGTTGCGGCGTGTGAAAGTGTAGGTTTTCAATTAAATGGGAAAAAAATGTAAAATTAATATAAAAAAAAGTTTTTAAAAGGTGTTTGTGAAAAAAATTGTGTACCAATTTGGTTAAAAAACAAAATTTTGTCAAAAGGGGAAAAAATGTAAATAAAGTTAGTTTGGTTTTTAACTTGTTTTGATATCTCGAAAAGAAACGTTCCAAAAAATTTTTCAGATTCGTAATCCCGCGCCCCTTTGAAAATTTGGGCAAAAAATTTTGAGACAATTTTTTTAATAAATATTAAAAGGTTTTACATTTTTGTAATTGGGATAAGAGGTTCAAAAAAATTAAATAAAAAAAATACGTCCGTATTTAAAAATAAAGTTGATGATGGTCTAACGCTGTTTTTGTAAAAATTAAAAAGTGGGCCCTAAAAAAAATTCTTTTTCCATATCTCTTTAAAAAACGTCGAAAAAAATAAACGAAATCAGCAAATTTTGGTTTTCGGATATCTCCCCGGGGTACTCAAATTTTCTTAATCGGCATGTTTAGGCCCTAAATGCCCTTTTGCCGAAAGTCGTATCTCTTACGGGTTTTTAATTTCCCTGCATGCACTCGAATACCCTTAAAATCCAATTCGGTCAGTAAAATATTAAAAAATATTATTTTAAACCCACAGGACTACATTTTACGTAGGTATAAAATAATACAAGTTTTTAATGTTTTTTGTGCTTTTTTTTTATAAAACTAAGCGTTCCTCAAAAACATTTTTAAAGAATAAAACAAATAATAAACTTAACATTTTTTTAGTTTTTTAAAAGTCCATTCGCGCCGCGAAAAAATTTGGGTCCAATTTGGGGTTTTGGGGCATAATGTTTTTCTTAAAAACGGAATAAGGTTATCGATAATTTTTTTAAAAAATATATAAAAGCCAACACTTAAATCGAGGCTTCTGCTGTAATAGTTTTTTTAAAATTTGGGTTTATTTTTTTAAAATTTTTTCCCTTTAAAAACGGTTATGTTTAGATACTATTTTCTCTTAACTCGACTCATATTTTAAAAATCCGTTACAGCAGAGGCATAGATTATTTCCTTACCTTTAAATGGTGTATAATTTATGCCATTTAAGTGAAAAATAGTTACCAAAAATGTTATCTCCCGTAGGCTTGCAATCGGAAACAACATCGCATCGATACACCAATTTGGACAACCTAAATAACTAATCTAACTAGTACAAAAGTCCCTACATTTATATTTTTATAGTCAGTCACTTCAGGCAGAGCGTTATCACAGCTTTTATCTGCCGAACTGGGAACATATTTCATGGTTTCAAACAAGTTATTAAACAATTTTTGGAAAATTTTCTTAACTGACGTTTCCCGACCCCTTTTGATATTCTAAACAAAACACCCTGTAAAAATCTCGTTTTTGTCAGAAAAGAGTAAAACCACTCCAATCCGGGCATATTATCTTTAAAACGTTTTATTATCTCCTTCCTATCAATATACTTTTTGATCAGACCCCGTATATCATTTCGAGTCAGGGGGAAACCCCAAAAGGAAGTTTAAAGGTGTAGGGAAAGCCCAATGCTATTGGCCCATTCATCAAAAAATGCCCAGCCCAGTATGAAAATAACTGTCAGAGTTGGCCCCGCCGATTCTGCGCAATAACAAAATTCCACGAAATAATTTAATGTTTTCCCCTACTTACACTTAGTTTCGATTGTTTTTTTGCTTTGTGTGAGTACCTATATTTTGCGGTTGCAGAATTTTTTTGGATTAATAAAAACCTTCTTATTTTGTGATTAGTGTTTATTAAATTGTGACTATAATTTTGTGTTTATTGTTTGTTACTTATAATATCGTAAAAAAAGGGTTGAGGTTGTATGGTTTTGTCTTCAGATCCAAGGGTAACATACCCGGCTTTTTTTTACTTTAGGTAAGTATTTCTTATATTTAAATTAAGTGCTTCTTATGACACGAACGTTAGGTAACCAAAAAAAATAATAATATATCAATTATGAATAATAGAATAATCAAAATTTTATAGGAAATAGCAGTGAGAAAAGTAAGGCAATCTTAACTATCTTTTAGATGATTTCCGCAATGTTTGTGTATTTCTGTGAATTATTAAAAAGAAATAAGGTTCACATTTAGGTACTAAAACATTTAATAATTCAGTACATTCTTTTAAAGGATCAAAATTATTAATTACTGGGCAGACCAGGCAAATTTTAATATATACAGGTCCCTCTAATTGAATGAAAAAAATACAATTTTATGTTAAAATTTTTTTTTGCTTTTTTTGTATTTGTTTAAAAAGGAATTAGATTTTTTGGGTTTTTTAAACACATTATCAAATTTTAAGCTCGACATACTGTAGACACATAATATTAACGGATTCTGTTACAAATGATACCTAGGTACCCAAGGTGACTAAACATGTTTAACCCTGTTATTTTGTCTCATGAATGTTTGTTATTAATGAAAATCTATGCCAAAAAAAAGTTATAAAAATTTTCCTTTTAATGTACAACCAGAATCTTAGGATTTGATTAAACTCATTTACACTAACCCCTTCTTTTATCACAAAATTGGTGATAAGTACATGAAAATATCATACAATGTTTGAAATTTATTTTAAAAAATCGTGTTTTTATTTATTTACAAATATTTTTGGTAAAAAAACAAAACTCGCAAAAATATCGACCACTTAAATGGGAAAGGGTTCTTTCCATATTATATAAGATGATATAAAATCCAATATTACACAATAATTTTAAATATTCTATGGTAGTATGTTTAATAACCACCAATTTTTTTAAAAAAAAAAAAAAAACAGTGAATGCTTGAATTTGACATTTGATAATGTCAACTTTATAGGCTAACAAAGAATTATGGGGTCCGGTTCTGACCTACTATTCATTCGCAAACTCCAGGGGGGAACCCCCTATTCCCCTGCCCTGCACACCTGGTTTTTTGTACAGTATTGGGCTTCCATACACCTTTTAAACCCCTTCCCCCTTCACTAAATATTTTAATTCCTTCGGCAATCAGTTTTTCATCTGCATCGGATGGAGCTATTTGTTCTCCTTGATTTCCTGTATGTTTTCCTTTGATTTTGTCACTGAGTGTAGATCTTGGTATATTATAGTATGTTGCTGCTTGTCTTATGTTTTTTTTTCAACATCGTATGTACAACAATGCTTTCTCCCGGTTTTTTTTTTAAATAGTTCATAAATTCAGGGCCCCAAATTTTTTTCTTGTAAGCTCTGACCATTGTGCCCCGGGTTTACCCCCCCTGTGGCCAATTTTTAATCAAATATAGTTTTTAAAAAAAAACCCTAAAAAAAATTTTAGTTTTTTTTGTAAATGCATTTTGTCGAGAGGATAGGCAATATCCTACCAGAAGGAAAAAAATTTTCATATCCTACTGACATTTATATTATAAAGTTTCTTTTTGAACTTTCTAAAAATATGGAAAAAAGCTTAAAAATCACCCGCACGTCGTAAATTAAAATTTTCAGGCAAACAAGTACACCCTATCTAAGTATGCCTACTACTAAGTCTATAGCGACAGGTGCCGTTATTTTAATCGGACAATTTTGGAGATTTGGACAAAATTGCTCGGAATACCACCAGTGACCGAATTCACTCCGCCATGGCGAATTCACCCCAAAAATGACGGTACGAATAAACTCGATTCACTACAAAAAAGATCTTTTAACTATATAATAAAACAAACATTTTTTAACGAAAATAAAAAAATTGTCGTCGTATTTTACATCGTTGGTTTCACTTTGAATTTTCTGATTTAGTAATATTTAAAAAATGATATGTCCCTATTTTAGTTATTAAGCTATGGCAAAAATGGTAAGATAATGAAGTTGTTAAAGCCTTTGATCAAAAAAAAAAGTTTTAAAAAATGAAAGAAAGTTTATATCTATCTGAAAGCAAGAAAAAATTATTGGGATTATTTTAGGATGATCATGTCACTCTGAAAATCAGATAAAAAATTTTAAAATTTAATTTAATAACTCGATTTAAAATGGTGGATTCGACCCCCAAAAATGATTTGTGAAATCAAAAAAACAAAACATAAACAGGGTGGGCACCCGATATAAAAATTGAAATACCCGGTCATTTTCGATGATATCGAAAGTAGAAAGCTAGTCATATATGCATAAAATTGACGTTTTTATAGAATAACAGCTCTACCAAGTTTTGTTTTTTATCAAAAAAAGGTTTTTAAAAGAAAACCGGAAAATAACCTGGGGGCCCCCGGTGTATATACAGTGTGGTCCGTTAAATTTACAAAAAAGGGTAATTTTTTTTATTTGTAATTTATCGGAGAACTTTTTTTTTTTATAAAAGTTAGTGCATGATGCAAAACTATATTAGCAGTAGTAAGTTTTATTAAAAATCGAAGGGTATACAGGGTAAGTAAAAAAAAAATTTAAAACAGTTTAAGAGTTAAATTCTCAACAAAATGTAATAAGTAAAAAAATTTTTTTTTAAAATTAATATTTATGTTTAAATACTAAGTTGTGGCTTACTAAAAAATTTTTTTTTTTTTTTTAAAAAAATTTTTTAAAAATTACCACTGCATTTTACTTTTTTTTTAATATGCTAATGTCATATTTTTTTCTAAAGTAGCTACAACCAAATCATTTTTAAACCCTTTTTTTTAAAAAAAAACGCGTATATGTAAAATTTAACTGGATTTATTTTTTTTTTTGCTAACCGCTAGGTTCAGGTTTGTTCCCAACAAAAATTTTACAAAACCCCCAAATTTTTTCAAGTAACGTTTCAGCGGGCCCCAAAACTTTAAATAAAAATAATATTTATACATAAAGTCTTATTTAATTTTTACATTTTTTTTTTAAAAATTTTTTAAAAATGTAGAATAGTTGTTTAGTACCTACAATATTTTTTTTCAAAAAAATTTAAAAAAAAATATTTGTGAAAGGGGTTTTTTTTTTAAAAAGACATTATTATTAGAAAAAAATTTCCTTTTTAAAAAAAAAAATTATTTGAAAAAATTTTTCTTGTAAAAAAATCATCACAAAAAAAAAAAATGAATACGAGGTCATAAGGGGTTTTAACCAAATTTTTTTTTTAACATAAATTTTGATATATTTTTTTAAAAAATATTTTTTTTAAAAAAATGTTAAATAAAGATATACAAAATTTTTAAAAAAAACCCAAAAACCCATTCTATGAAAGGCCAAATCAACATTTATCACCAAGATCCAACTTCAAAAAAATGTCGAATCAAAACCCCAAAAAATTTTCCCCCCTGGTTTTTTCAAATCCCCAATCAAACCCCCCCCCCCCCATATTTTCAAGTCTATACCTAACATCTCCAGAAATAATCATGGGCAATTTTGAAGCTCTTATCAAAAAACTTGAAAAAATTCCTATAATTTACCGAAAAACTCTCATCCAAAGATGGTGTTGGAGCTGCAGTAGTTACTCTAACCCCAAAAATTTAAAAACTACGAATAGATGGTTCAAATTTTAAAAAAGGGGGGGTTTTTAATCAGTTCGGAAAATCAATCTTCCTAAATGCGAATAAAATTAAGTCCCCGGGGGCCCCCCCCCAGCGAAACAAACCGTGCCCATTTTTCCAATTTGTCGCTTTCTTATTCGGAACACGAAGTTTTTGAAAGCGGGCGGGTAAACGAATTTTTATTTTGTAGTCGCGTTTCATCACCCAATAATAAAAAGCCGGGAAAACTGTTTTTTGTTCAAGGATAACGCGAAAATCTCTCGATGGAAAATCGGCTCCCGTTAGCCAAAGTCCATTAGGGGTTTTTAAAAAATGGGGGTTTAATGGTTCATCTTATCCGTAGTAGTATTATCTTTGCTCTAACTCAAACATTTTACTATAAATTGTACGACCCCCTTTTTTTAATATCCCCAAGAAATTATAGATCCCCAAAAAACCCTAGAGTATATCAAAAAAGGGGGGAAAAATAATAAAATTTTTAAAAAAGCAACTATATCCCAGACACCCCTTCTCAAAAAAAAAAAGAGACTCTACACAACCTTTAGGTCAAAAAAGTGAACTTCTTTTGGGGGCCCCGCATAGGTATTAAGGGAATTGAAAAAACAGATC
>JAHBCN010018302.1:0-17194 GCA_019359885.1 Listronotus oregonensis
AATGTGCACGTTGCTTAGCAACACTTTTTCCAAATTTAAAAAAATGCTATTTTTAATCTAATTAAAAAAAAATTTTTGAATAACTAAATGTATTAATTTTGACTTGGTTGGAGAAAAAAAAATATCATACGGACTAAAAGGTTTTTTTTTACCCCAATTTTTTATTTTTTCGTCCTTTTGCTCGGAAACGCAACTGCAAAAATTCTCCAAAAAATGTTTTTTAAACCTTTTTTATAATGTACTATTTTTTTTATGTACCTTACAAACAATTGAAATATTATAAAAAAAAAATTTAAAAATTAAATTTCTTTTTTAAACACTTTAACAAGGATGTCAGTTTCCCCAAATTTTTTGCATGGTCGTTTACA
This sequence comes from Listronotus oregonensis, assembly GCA_019359885.1. NCBI lineage: Eukaryota > Metazoa > Arthropoda > Insecta > Coleoptera > Curculionidae > Listronotus > Listronotus oregonensis. Next base: position 369 of record JAHBCN010018302.1, read on the forward strand.
GTAAATAGAAAGGCACTTAAAAAAAAAAAAAAAACATCAATAACTCCAAAAATTTTATTGAAAAATGATTTTTCAACTATTGAAAATTATTGTTTTTATTTTATCGTAAAGTTTAAAAAGACTTGGTTGAAACGTTACAATAAAACATAAATTATAATTTAAACAATTAAAACAATTCATATTATTACACATGGTACATTACAGCATCAAAGTCAGCAGAAAAATATTGTTTTGCCATTTCTTTAGAGAATGTAGTTTTAAGGGTTGAAACGTGCCAATTAATTATAAATTATGTTGTAAACAATAAAGAGATTTCAACTTAATACATATTTATCTTAAAAATACATCAAAATATTAAGAACTAATTATTTTTCTAATTCTTTCATAAGGTGTGATTCTAAGGGTTAAAACGTTACAGTCAATCATAATTTATAATATTAACATTTTTTAAAATTTTTATTACTAATAAGAATTATATTAAAATTTTTTAAAATTTTAAAAACTAATTTGTTAACAAATAATGGGTTGTTTTTAGGGGTGTAATGTTGAACACATTACGGAATGATGGTCTAAAATATGTAAAAATATCCATTTTTCCTATTTAAACATAATTGGAATTTACGAAAAGCTTACATCAGCGATTTCCTTGTTTTTCCTACGGGGGTTTTACCCCAATAAAAAAAACCCATCTGGCGCATACAATTTTAAAAGTAAAAGGGGGAAGTGAGCTTAATTAGCAATTTTTATAAAAAAACCGTATTGGATAAAAAAATTTCGAGATAATACCCCATGTTTACACTGACTGGATCCCCGGTAGAGCAAGAGGGGTGGTCGTCAGGCGATAGGTTGCAAGGACATTATATGCTTTTACGGAAGGTTATTTTTAAAATATCATCCGGGTTTAGTCTAAGAACTCCACAATTCGATAAAATTTCATACGGCAATTTAAAAAAAAACTTCGTCTGCGTAACGACTTGAATAAGTTTTAACGCCGAGTAAATGGAAGTTTTTTTGGCTACAGGAATAATGTGTTCAAAAATTTAAATTAATTTTTTTAAAATAACCCCATGAGATTAAATTATTTTTTTAAACTTGGCCAGCATTTGTAGGAAATGCAAATTTTCGGATTTTTTTGCGACAGCCAACAGGGTTGTGCCTTTGACGCATTAAAATAGACAATATTTAGTACCAAAAATCTTCTCTATTTAATCCAACATTAATTAAAGGTTGGAAAATTAACCTTTTTTTATAATTAATTTATTTTTAAATAAAATGTACTTACAAAGAAGTATGGATAATTTAGAACAATTTTTGTAGTATGATGTCTGGGAAATATTATTACTTAATGGAAATTTAATTAAAGCAAATATTTAAAATTTTTTTTTTTTTTTTACTAAATATATAAAATAAAACACTGACTCTAAAAATTTCACATATAAAGTAAAATTTTTAAAATAAAAAATGTTTTATTTTCCCTGTTCCATTATTTCTGACAATTCTAACAAAACGACGGTTCACAACTTTTTAGCCATTAGGGGACCTTTTTAACTATATTTTTCTTGATGTAATTACAAAAATATATTTTTAGGTTTATGACAAAAGAAAACAAATATAAAAAAGTTAAAATGTCAAGGATAAGCAATGATTTATAAATTTGGAAAAAAGGGGAATCGTGACACACAGACCTACGAAAGACTAAGGGTTCCAGACAATACCTTTTAAAAAAATTTGTACATTTATTTAAATTTTGACAACTTAGCACAATAATCGTTTTAAAAACCAAAAATCGTAGAAGTTTCTGTAAATTAATACACTTATTTAAAACTCCATTACATTCATTTTATTTAATTTATCGAAATACCGATATTCCTATAAAAATAATTTCTCATATTGCGGCAAGATGTATGCTTTCTCATCCAATTTTCCAAAACCCTTAAGTTTTTTTTCCACTGTAAAAAATGCCTTAATGTTAGTCTACTCGTCTACAAGTCATGACGCCTTCCTGATGGAAATAAGTATTAACTTTTTAATTATCTTATTATCAAATTGGTGTATTATGTTTAAATTCTGTAAATACGTTAGGTTGAAATTAGTGTTTATTGGTAAAGAGAAAAAAGGGATTGGTCTACGTTACTATTTTGAAAATGGTTTTCGGCCAATTTTTTTTTAAACTTTAAATTAAAATTCCAAATTTTTAAAACCCCTTTCTCTTCGGAGCGTAGTGGTCAAGTTTCGGCTCGCCCCCCCCGGGAGCCGGGTTCGTTCCCGGGCCGGGAGACACTTTTAAGTAGTAGTTTTAAAAATTCGTCCGTTGGCTTACCGCGTTGTCAAAAGGGCTTTAAAGCAAATTTCTGCTTGGACAACGTTGACGGGCGCGTAGAAATGGGTTAAACACCAAAAACCGGACTCATTTTTATTAGGTGATTATGTATATTAAGTAGGATATAATATACAATATAATAATCCTTTTTTAAATGAAAAAAAAAATAACCCCTCTAACCTCTCCCCCAGTTCTCTCCCAAATCAAATCATTTTACTGATTATTATTGGTCAATTCCTTCCCCGTAGTCGCCATTCCCAAAAATTTAACTACTAAGTCCCCCATAAATTTCCCCAAACCGCCCGCTATGTGATTTCCCCCGTTTACGGTTTTAAAACCGTTTGATCATGATTCAGTAACACTGTCATCTAAATGATTTCCAACTTTTTTTTCTTACTGGTTGTGAAACCGTTTTCATGAATTTCACCGCACTACCAGCAAAACGATCTCTACCCAAAACCCTTTTAAACAAGAAAAAAATTTTAAATTCAAAAAAGGGTTTACAACCCCCAAGGAGGAAAAATCATATGGTAGCCTTTGATCAGTGATGGAAAGTATAAGGAGGTGGGGGATTGGTTAATTTTTGGGGGGGGTCATCTTAATAGTCATTGTATGGTTCGACTACAGTTTTTTTAAATTTTGATAATGTAACCGACCAATAACACAGGCTCATAAAAAAAAATGGGTGTCTGGGTTTTTGGGGTTTTCTGGAGTATTTTTTTTTCCCTGAATACGAAAATAAGTCGAAATTGGGGGTCAAAACAAATAATCTAGAAAAGGCGTAATTTTATATATTAACGTTTTTTTTTTTAATTTAAAACCCTACCTTTAAAACTATAAAAGATAGACGAAACGGTATAAAACTAAGTTATGTATTTTTTTAAGACTTTAATTCAAGTTTCTTTTGTGTCTAAATAATATTTTTTAAAAATTTTAATCAAAAAAAAAACCCAATTTTCAGGATTTTTTTAAGGTATAATCCTCTGGAAAAAATTTGAAAATTTTTTATTTTTTTAATTTTTTTTTGAAAATTTTAAGTGATTTGAGATTCAAATAAATAATTTGTTTATAATAAAAAAAAAAATGACAAAAAATAAAAAAACCTTTTTTTTTCCTGTTTTGGACTAATAGCCCCGGGGAAATTAGGAAAAAAAGCGGAAATTTTTTGAGCTAGCAGATATCGAGATGCGGTTTTCTGCATTGTGTTCAGGAAGTTCCCAGAAAACGACTCTAGGAAGTTTGGTTCATGCATTTTTGAAAAATGCCTTCGGGCCGGAAAATGCTTTTCCAATTGCATCTTTCTTCCCATTATGGAACGACTGCAAACTGGAAAAATCGCTCGGAAATCGTTATTTGATGATTTTTTGGAACTGCCGAACTCGATTCTGGCATTAGAATTACCCGGGGGGCTGGGGGGGGGCTCTGTGGGGGTGTCCGGGGGGGAATTGGGGGAAATTGGTAAAATCTGAAAATCGCTCCCCAAATCGTTACTCGGGGGTTTTCGGGGATTACCCGGGGCGCTTGGGGTCGCTCTGTATGGGGCCGGAGGGGGGGGGGAAATTGCAGCGTCCATGAAAATCGCCGAAAATCGTTACGCGGGAATTTCGGGGATGCCGAATTCAATTATGGCATTAGAATTATCCGGGGGCGCTCGGGGTCGCTCTGCAGAGGTGCCTGGGGTGCGATTGGGGGAAAACAGCGTCCATGAAAATCAGCCAAAAAATTTTTCTCGGGGTTTTCTGGGATGCCGAATTCAATTCTGGCATTGGAATTACCCAAAAAGAAACTCCTTTTTTAAAAACCATTTTTTCCAAATTTTCCCTTTTGACATAGTCAAAGCATTCCTTTTCTTGAAGGTTTTTTGGGAGGTTGGGAGCTTTTTTTTTTCATTTTTTTTGTTGAGTAATCCCCCTTAAGACAGAATAATTTTTTACCTTAAATTACAACTATATAAATGTGACTATTATAAATTTTAAAAAAGCAATAAAAAATTAATTGGTAAATTTAAAATTGTCAAAGCTTTATGCTGTTCGGTATTAATTGTTCACCTTTTTTTTTAGAATAATATTATAAGTTATTAAGTTAAGTTTGGTTTTATAAAAAAAAGTTTTTAAAACATACTTAGTCGAACTCCTTATTTAATGGCGTGAAAAAAATTATTAAATTTCAAAGTTAAAAAAATTAAATGTGGGGCTTTTAAAATTTTTTTTAGAAAAAAAATATTAAATATTATTAATTTTTTTAAAAAAAAAGGGCCAAGGCCTTTTTTTTATTTTTTTCCAAGTTTCCTGTAAATAATACCAGATATATTTTGGTCGAGCGCCAATGCCGTAAAATTATTTAAAGACAGAGATTATCTACGAAGACCGACGTGAAACTGTGCCTTACCTTTATTTTTTCTTTAAGCGTGCATAATTTTCTGCCCTTGAATATATTCAATTGCAGACATCCTCTTATTTTTTTTTTTCTCCGCTGTTTAAAATGCGTCTCTGGTCGAAATTTAAAACCCATTAAAAAAAAAATATACTTTTGCGTCTTATTATAAATTTAAATTATTTAATAACAAAATTTTTTTAAATTAACTTAGCTTTTTTTTAGGTTTTTAAGTCACAATTGAATAAATTTGTTTAAACCCCAAATTTTAACATTCTTTGTTAATAAAAACTAAATGTTATTATTTTTTTATTTCTACAAAAATTTTTTTTAAAAAATAATTATGATATTAGTATTTTTCAAGAAAAACAAAAAGTCCATTTCTTGGGATGAAATGTTTTGTAAACCATTTCATTAAAAGGTTTTAAAAATTTCGATCAACGGTGTGTTTCATGGAATCTAGAATAATCAACAGACCAAAATTCAAAAATTTTTTTTAAAAAAATTATTTTATTTTATTAATTCCTTAATAAACTACAGATATAAGGAAAAATACATTATAAATAGGGGTTTTTTTAAATTGCTTTAATTCCTTCAAATATCACCGCACGCCCCGCTTTCGATTTACCTGTGTAAATGTTTCGTGTTTTTTTTAACATTATGCGTTTTTTTATGATTTTAAAACCCCAACAAATGCAACAATAGTAAAAATACAAGACTGTTAAAGGGATTCTTCAGAATATGTACCATACAGTAAAACACAAAAATAAAAATACAAGTTAAATATACATTATTTTGATTTTTTGTTTTAATCGAATTTTAAACAGTGTAAACCAATTTACAGTTTTAAATATGTCCCCTGAAGTGGCTAACAGCTTATCGTTGTAATATAATAAAAAAAATAATTGGGGAAAACATTTTTTTGATCGTCAACCTAAATTTATTTTATATTTTTTTTCTAGTGAGGATTATTCACTGGACCGAAAAAAACATCCCCTTAGATTTTGGAAGGTAAGATAAGTTATTTTTGTACTATTTCTTTTGCATGTTATTCTTTCAGAGGTAGCGTTGATCAAATGGTTAATTTTTTTTTTTTATTAAATATTAAAATTTCTATTCCTGGGGTAAAATCCCCTTTTATTACATTTTTTTTAATTATACATTAAGTTTTACACAATTTAACACACCCTCCTTAACTTTTTTTTTTTTTTATCTTACAAAATAAATAAAAATTGGGAAGGAATTATGTAGTTTTGAATCCATAATAAAATTTTTATTTTTATCTAAGTTAAGGCTGAAAGCACAGAGTTATTCATTTAAAAGTAAACAGGGCTTTATTTTTGAACTTCCCCGTTTTTTTGAAAAACGAATATAGCCATTTCGTGTATTTTTTTTGTAAATTTTAAAAACAAATTTGAAAAATATTTGAAACAAAAAAAAAGTTACAGCACAAGTGACGTATTTTTTAAATGGAATACCAGGTATATTTTTATATCAATAGATAAAGATTTTCAAAAATTTGGTGATATAGGGGTTGTGGGTTTATTTTCAGTTCTGCTGCAATTGACTAAAAACTGCATTGTACTATAAGGATAGTTTCCCTGAAAAAAACCCGGCTGCCACAGGTCACAGGTCATTTTCAAAGTTAAAAATTTTAAAAATACGTTTATTACTTTTTTGGGGTAGTTTTATAATGAGGTTTTCATCAAAAGAAAGGTTTAAATTATATTATATGCTAAAAATGATATGATATATCTATTTCTAAACCAAGCAGCAAAGGTACAATAAACAGAAAAAAATTAAAAAATCAAATCTTTGATAAAATATGGTGGTAATAAGAACACTTATAACCAAAAAATTATATTATAATAATTTATATGTTTTATATGACCCGGCCTTTCTAAGCTCGCCGATATTATTTGAGGTTCTTGGTTAAGACGATTAATTTCATTAACAATTTTTTCTCTCATTTCTTCCGTGTTTGTTTCCCATTTTGGTAACGACATTCTTCAGTGACCCCATGAAAAAAGTGCCCCAAAAATTGAAATTTCTCGACTATTGGGTCCACTAATAGTCCCAAACTCTCACTAAATGTATCGGCGATTGAGATACTGCACAACTTGACTAACGCATGGGGCGGCGCTCCGTCTTGTTGAAATTATCTTGCGATACGTTTCAGTGGAATTCTTCAAAAATGTCCTCAATATCTTTTTTAAAGAAGATTGAGCTATCTTTCCCCAGTTAAGGATCCCTCATAGAATTTTGGGCCCCAAATTCTATTGTTACGCACACCCCCAGACATGAAGAGAATATCCCCCTTGGTATTTAGTCTTTTAAAATTTTCCCGGGGATTTGTCTTGCCCATGTGCGATTCGTCGTTAAAAATTCCCATGTAGTGAACGTAGCTTCATCCGTAAAAAGAATCGTTATCTTGTTCATGAGTTAAAATTTGGGGAAAAAAATTTAAAAAGCCGGGAGAATGATATGGAACATACTTAAAATATTTCAGTGTTCTCTGAACCGTCGCAAGTTCTCTTCTTCTTGCAGGGCCATACCTCAAGTCTCTAACTTCGTCAGTAATCCCTTCATGGGATACAAAGTAAAAAAATTTAAAGAATCCCCGATCCGGTTTCTTTTTCTCATTGTAGATCTTCAATTTTAAAATCGGGTTTACTGATAGATACATTTGGGTAAATTTGCAACATATCTTCGTTGTTTTTCCCTGGCCTTTTTTCCACATTTATAATATAGAGTTATAATTTGAAGCCCTTCTTCGTAGAACCTCATTATAAAACTACTCCAAAAAGTAATGAACGTATTTTAAAATTCTTGCCTTTGACAAATAAGCACCTGTGACCTGTCCCGGGTTTTTTTCAGGTAAAACTATTTAGTATCATCAGTTTTAGATAATTCACAGGAAATAAACCCACAACCCCTTATCACCGAATTCCTCGTATAAATCTTCTCTATTGATATAAAAATATACGGGTATTTTTTTTAAAAAATACGTCACTCGTGTTGTAACTCTTTTGTTTTTTTTTAAATGTTTTTTTTGATTAATTATTAAATTCTACGAAAAAAAAGAAATTATATTGTTTTAAAAAAATACAGGGGAAATTCAAAAAAAACCCTTTTAAAAAAAATAACCCAATATATATATTTTTTAATGAACACCCTGTATGATGTATAACCATTTAATATTTTAAAAACAAACAAATTTGTATTTGATAGGTATATCTTTTATAGTTTTGAAAATTGGGATCCCAAATTTAAAAAAAATTTTAATTTCCAATATATTCAGAGCAATAAGCTTACTGCAAAATAATGGGATAACGTGTAATTATTTTTTTTTTTTTATAAAAATAAACATTATGCTCGGTTGTTTTACGATTAGACTACATCATTCGGTAACTGATGATATACGAGTATTAAAAGTTTATAGATTGGGACATTATTATTAATAATAAAAACACTTATGTTTTCCAAAAATTTAAAATTTAAAACAAAAAAAAAAAAAATTTAAAAAAATTTTTTAAATATCATTCTTTTGTTTTTTATTTCTTTAAAACTTACATCTTTACTATCAATAGATTATTCTATTTTTACTGTACTTTAGTGAAACTGCTGCACCATTGGCAACCATTTCTGGCATTCTCGGGAATACATATTGTTATTCAAGGAAAAAATATTGGTGGTCTTCTTCCTTCCTTTTGCTTTCTTAAAAATTCCTTTGTGAATATCAGATTTGGGTTTTTAAAAATATTTTATTACCACCGCAGTTGGTTCATATAACACATCGGAAATTAGCACACGTGTTCTAAAGATGGGCCCGACCCGGCCCTTTTTTTTAAAATTTTTTTTTTTTTTTCTTCCGTCCGGGTATATCCTTTTAAAATTTTTAAGGGAAGTCGAGAGGCGGACTGGTGCGAATTTTGCTATCCCATTACATAAAAAAACGTGCTAAAATATTTTATAAATAAATATAAATAAATATTTATAAAAATAATCTAATTTACGTAGATCTGAGAATATTTTTAAATCTACTAAATTTGATATTTTAGTCTTATATCTTGTATAATGCAGTTAACATACACTCACCTCCACAAAAAACCGTCTAGTACTAGCAGTTTCAAAGTTGGGCCCTTTCTTGCTAACCAGTTATTTAGTTTTAATGATCTCCAATAAAGACAGAGATAATGCCATGATAAAAAGAAACAACTTTTTTTTTAAATATAAGGCTACAGTTTGATTCCAGTAAACTGTAGATACTGTTTCCCCAGGAACAAATTTCAACTTTTTTTTATCCCTTTGGTATTCTTTAATTAATTTCTAAATTTAAAAATTTTTTACATATATAAAAACAACAATTAAAAAAAAAATTTTTAAAAGGTATTCCCCGAAAAAACAAAAAAAAAACATTCCTTCTTGTTAAACCTTTTTTGTATGTGTTTTTTTTTTGTTCCGTTATTTTGTCTATTTTTGCGAAATTTAAATTTTTTTTTCCTCTCGTTTGACCATTTGGGAAAAATTTTTGGATGACGACGAAAAAAATTTATTTCTCTTTAGGTATGTACACACCGAAAAAACAAACATTCGTTCTTGTTCTTTTCTTTGTATTTTTTTTGTTGATTGTTCGTTTTTTTCTGTCTACATGTCCCAAATTTTTTCCCAAAATTTTTTGGGTTTTTTTTTATTCCACGCCCCCTTTTAAAGGGTAAAAAAAACAAACAAACTTTTTCCAACTGTCTACACTGAAAGGTATGTAACACCGAAAAAAAAAACATACCTGAAAAAAAACTTTGTTCGCTGATGTTTGTTCTTGTTTTTTTTTTCGGTGTGTACTCCCTTTTTGGGGTTTACCGACGTCTATCGAAATGTATGAACAAAAAAAAACAAACTTTGTTCGCGTTTTACTTCTACACTGAAGAAAACTTTGTTTAGGGTTTGAAAATTTTTTTTGGTTTAAAAATTTAAACCCTTTTCCCAAAAAAATTTTAATTTTTTTAAATTTTTTAAGTTTTAAAACGGGAAAAATATTAAAATTAAAAATTTAAAAAACGAAAATTTTTTCTTTAAAAATCAAAAAAAATTTTTAAAAAAATTTAAAAAATTTTGAAAAATTTTTCCCCTTTTTATTTATTTTTTTAAACAAAGAAAATGTTATTTTTTTTCCCCCAAAATTTTATTTAACATTAAAAAAATTTTATATTGAAGAATTATTTTTACCCCATTTTTTAAAAGGCCCTCTTATAACGGCTTGGTTATTCAGATAGTTTTTTTATAAACAAATTTTTCCCCCTTTCTAATAAAACTTTTTTATGTAATAAATTTATTTATCTTTAAAAAATTTTTTTAAAAATTTTTTTTTAAAAAACTTTTTAAAAAACTATCTATTACATAAAATGTTGGTTATATTTATAACAAAAAGTTAATCAATTAATAGGTCATGGAAATTAATGGGTTTAAATAGAAAAAAGAACAATATTTTAAAAATAAAATGTATAATGAAAGTTTTCAGTTTTTATAGATTTTATCTAATCGAAGTTTACCTCAAGGAAACTTTCCTGAAAACTAAACGCAAAAATTGAATAGTTTACCGGAGAGTTTACCATTATGTTTTTATTTAGATATTAACACCGACAAATCAAAACTAGCACATTGTCTACAAACAATATGGACTGCAAAATTATCTTATATAGCAAGTAATTAATTGACACTCTTACTCTAAGGGAAAAATTATATTTTTTTTTTAAAAAAAAAAATCAAACCCCAAATCAAAAATCTACTACAGACAGTTCCATATTTTTAAAAAACCCCTAGGGATTTTTAAAAAGGGGCGTTTAAAATGTTTGGGTCTTCTTGAGATGGACTGTAAAAAGATGCATAAGAAATGCATTTTAAGTTTTTTTTCATCAAAAAAAAAATAATTATACAAACCCCATGGATCTATCCCCAACTTTTTCATTCCCAACACATAATTTTTTTTTCTTTTTTTTGACTAGTTTTTTTTGGGGAAAGGGGGTTTTTTTATTAAAATAATTTAAAAATTAAAATTTGGGGGGTTTAATCAAATAATTTTTAAAAATAATATCCCAAACACAACATTCTCAATTCCTTTTTAATCAAACACACAGTGCATTTTATTTATCTACCTTTTCTGGAATAAAAAAAAAATTAAAAAAATTTTTAAAATTCCGTTCCTGTATTTTGTGACCGAAAAAAAGCATAGAATTACGACCAAAGTGTTAAAAAAATTGTTTCCTTGCCCCCTTACCACCTTGTATTTTTCTTCCGATACGGTAAAGCTACACAAAAGTTAATAATGTGGGTTTTTAAAAATGGGACACAGTTTAACAAAAAGACAAGATCCCCAAATTTTATTTCAAAAATCAATAGGGGTTTTCAAAGTTTTGTTAAATTTTAAAAGTTGTTAAATTTTTACGTAACGTATCCTAAATTGTTTTGAAAATAATTTTTGTTCTTTTTTTTAATTTAAAAGAAAAGGATTCTTTTGAATTGCATTATGAATTATTGTTATAACCTATTTTCCCAGCTAAATTACATAGTCCAAATAAAAAAAAATATTACCGATTTTACGGAACTTTCCTGACTGCAAATTCAACAATCAAAATTTACCTCCAGATATTAGATTTTAGGTTATTTTAATTTAACACAAATGTTTTTTTATAATATTTATACATAAGTTCAAAACGAAAAAAAAAAGATATTTTCTGAATAAAAGGATTTACTTAAAAAAGGATAAACGAAAATACTTCAAAAAAGATAACTTTTTTGCCAATGCTGACTTTCGGTTAAATTCCTTATCGCTGTCCCTCAAAAAAAACCAATAATTATACCATTTTAGTACGTACTGCTCTGGTAACCGCACCCAAATTATCTGGGAAAAATTTAAATGGGAGTGCAAAAAGTGTCTTTTAAGAGACATGATATAAGCGTCCTTGGAGAGTCTTTACGCAAAATAGAATAATATTAAAATTGATGGTTACAACTTAAAAGCGAACAACTGACTCAAAAAATAACAAAAATAAAAATTAGAGCCTTAAAAGTGCAATTTCAACACAAATCTGGGAACCTGCTGACACTACATTTCCTTGGTTGGGTTTCTTAGTATTGGTATATGGGGTAGTCAGATAATTCATGCGACAGCTCATTTTGCAGTAGCTTTCAGTTTTTCTACAAATTTTCGTAGTTTTTTACTTTTTTGTTTGTTAGAACAACGAAAAAATTATTTTAAAAGAAGTCCAAGCAGTTAATTCTATGTTATTTAAATTTTTTTTATCAAACTGTTGATCCCTTAGTATTTTTCTAATTTGTGCCCCAAAAAATTTTATTCCTTTTTTAACTTAGCCTCACTTGGATTGAAAAAAATGTTTAAGGTATTTAAATGCATTATATTCTTTATCTAATATTTTGATTTTTTGGATCATTAAGAGATATATTCTTGACTTTGGCTTGACCTGGACAATATTGATCTCTAGTAGGTCATTCTTTTCCCCAGGGTAGGGGCTGGGTGTCACTCTATTCCCCAAGGAAAAGGGGAAAACAGCAATACTTTTAATTACCCTAAAGCCCTAACAATAGCCCTATTACTTTTGGGTCACCACATATTTGACACTTATACGTTCAAGTTTTTGCATTTGGGTTAAAAACGCGGGACGACTAAGTTAAAATTATATAGGTCTAAAAAAATGCCCAGTTTTTTGGGGGCCCCCCAAAGTGGCCTTTTTTTTACCTTTAACTTGGGGAATACAACTCACTTCGGTATATTACAAGTTAATAATAAAATAATATTTTTAAAAACAAATTTAAAATTTTTTTTGGGAAAAAATCATAAGTTTTATTCTTTTGGGGGTTTTGGTAATTTTTTTTTAAATTTTTAAAAAAATTTTATTAAAATATTCTGATTGACGTTTCGGTTTATTCTTTAAAAACCTTTAAAAAAACTATAAAATTTTTTAAAAATTTTAATGATTATTTTTAAAAAAAAAAAAAACTAAAAAAAAATTTTTAATTTTTTTTTTTAAAAAATGAATATTTTATATAAAAATATATTTTATATATATATATATATATATATATATATATATTTTTTGGGGGCGCGGGAAAAAGATCAAATCCAATTTTTTATTTTCGTAAAACCCTTTTAATTTTTAAGTCAAAAATCAAATTTGTTTGAATATCAGAAATAAAACAAAAAATGCCTTTTTTTAGAACATTCATTATTTATTAAAGAAACAAAAAAAAAAGGTTTTTTCCCAATTTTTGGGGAAAAAAAAAAACATTTCGGGAAAAAAGGTATGGACTCTAATCCTTTTTTGCTGTTAGGGTGATAATCAACGGGCGGGTCGTCAGCGAATTCGATGCCCCCATCCCTTTTTTTTGGAAGTCAGATACTGGGCCCCCCATAAACGATTTTTTTCAGGGCGGGTCAAAGGGGTTTAAGGGGTTTTTTTCTTTTCTGCCTTGATGGGGCCCCGGGCCATCGTAAATTCTTCAGTGCAGTGGATCCGAGACTTTTCTTAATTTGCCCCTTTTTTTGCTTGTGTGGAGGAACTATAGAAACCTTCAAGTTTTTCCCCAATTTGACTTTGTGTGAAAAAACCCTTTTGGGGGATTTTTATGAACTTTCAACACCCTAATTGGTTTGATGGCTAGGGCTTTTTTTGCACTCATGTGAAAAAAAATTCTGTCCAATTCTAAAAAATTTTTCGTCATTCTTTTTTTATCACTCTAAAAAGGGGACGGCTTAATTTTTTATTCCCCTTTAAAAACTCCCCCCTTCATCTGGTGTCTCGGATTGATTTCGTATTAACAAGGCTCATATCGAAATTCCCCAAATAAAAAAAGACCACGTTTTGGGGAAAAATTTACTTTCCCCTATCAAAACCTTTGTATTATGCAAATATAATGAAAAAAAGGGGTTTTCTCTTAGTTCTTTTTTTGTCCACCCCAAAAATCAAAAAATTATCAAACCCCAGGGTCTAGTAGATTTAAGAAGAAATGGTTCAACATTGAACAAACGTCATCTGCGCCCTTTCATGCAACACTCTCGTCGTACGTGTAGAAAAAGATCTTGAATCCGATAAAATATATAAAAATGATATAAAATTTTAAAATTTACGCCGGAAAAAACATCGCGTTGTTTTTAGGTTTTTTGGTTCTTCTGGAAGTCCATAGCGTTGTTTCCCTTTTTTTTCATTTTCTGTGATCTTTTTTTATAGTTTCTTTTCAAGAATAAAATTTTTTACTTTTTGCCTAGTGTTTTTTTTCGCTGGTTTTTTGCTCAATCTTTTTATTGTTTCTTCATCCATACATTGGACTATTTTCTCTTCCAAAAGGGGCCCTTTTTAAAAAATCAAAGTACTCATGCTTTTCGGGAAAAAAAACGATATATTGAAATTGTTCTAAAAAAATTTCACAAACTTGGTTCCCCCTTTTTTTTTTAGTCATTCATCTTAGCTATATACAGCCCCCGGACAAATATACTTTTGAATATCTCTTATGAAGTAATGTGATTTTTTTTCCCCCGTGATTTTTTGAATTCCATAACTTTAGTTTGCTTTTTCCTTGCTTATGGGGTCTTTTTTTGTTTCCCCGGCCTCGGGGTTTAAAGGGTCGCCAAACTCACATAGATTTTTCTTTAAATTTTTCACACGACAATTTGAAATACCGTGGAAAAAAAAACTTTTCCCTCTCGTAGTTTTTTTTTAACATTTTGCTCGAATTCTGTAGCAATAAGAAGAAAGGAAATTAGTATTAGCTTCGTCTTTCCTTGACGGCTAATAAGACTAATAAGTCCAGCCAAGTATTTATTTTGTGCTTTTAATCTCCCAGCTGATTAAAAAAAGGAAAATACGTTGCCGTTCATCCGGAGATATAGTTTTAAAATTTTTAAAAAAGGGTACACTTGCAGTCTTGGCCGCTTTAAAAGCTACTTGCCCTAATTTCTTCATAACATCGGTCTTTTTTTCCCCCTTCTTTTTCTTTTTTTAAAATTTCTACTCGTCGCATTAACTTTTTCACTATTCGAATCATCACTACAAAAATACCTCATGGCAGTTTATAAAAAAAAAAATTATTTTTTTTTCTGTCATTTTTAAAACAGCATAAAGACAAAATGTCAATCAAATAAAAAACGTCAAATAACAGCATACGCGACGAACTAAAAAACGACAAATATGGACTTTGATCCTTTATTCACGTCAGCGCATGGAACATGATCGTTTTAGGCGGCACGCCGTTCTTTGAACGTTTTTTTTTAAGGACCATGAATTTTTTTTCCAAATAAATAATAGGTTAAATTATGTTTGGTATAATTAACGTGACGCCATTAAATTACTATTGGTCAAAAAAAATCTAATCGTTATTCGCCGCGCCCCTTATATATATATATATATATATATATATATATATATATATATATATATATATATATAAAAATAAAAATATATATATATATATATATATATATATATATATAAAATATATATATAAAAATATATATATATATATATATATATATATATATATATATATATATATATAAAATTTTTTTAAAAAAAGGGGGATTGGTTTTTTATCCCTTTTTTAAAATTTTTAAAACCCCTTTTTTTTAGCCCCCCAAAAACTTTGGGTTTATTTCCTTTTTCAAGGCTGCAATAAAAAAAAAAAAACCCTTTGGGTTACTGAGATAAAAGACTAACATATTAAAAAATTACCGCTAACATGTTAATGGAAAATATTGCCCCCGAAACTTCTATTAAAAATTTAAAAAATTTTAAAAAAAAACCCCCAAGGGTTTTTTTTAAAATTGCACCCCAAAAAAAAAAAAATTTTCCCAAAGGGGCCCTTTAAAAAATGTTTAATTTTAAAAAAAAAAGACCAAAAATCCCCAGTTTTTTTTATTCAATTATCGGTCAAGATTTTACATTTTTTTTTATATATATAAAATATATATATATATATATATATATATATATATATATATATATATATTTTTTTTTTTCTACCCCGGGCCCCCCGCTTTAAATATAATGTTTTCAATTTTTGGGAAATTTTTATTTTTTTAAAATTAATGTATAGTTTTTTTTTAGGATATAAAGAATGTTTAAAAATCTCGACTGCTTTTGAATGCAGAAAAAAACCCCCGAAATTAACAAATGGAATTTGGGGGGATTGACCTTATTATCCCCCAATTTCGAGAATTTTTTGCAATCCCGATAATCGATATGTCCACTCCTTTTCTTATATTTGAAAATACTATACCCCCTGCTACAAGAACCATCTAAAAACCCCCTTTTGTTGTACCAATGCTGCTAGACAGTACTTGTTATCATTTTGATTAAATACGAAGCTTAAAAAAAAATAATGAGGTTTTGTTTTTTCTGTATTACATATTATTTGCCAACATTTTTTAGACACCCTATAAAACAGTTTTAAATTTTCATTTCTTATACACCTTATCCTTTACACCTTATAATATTTTCACCAATTTAAGTAGTATTATTAAAAAAATTTTTGAAACTCTTTTTAAAAATTTTTTTTAAAAACTTTAAAAAAGTGGCATTTTTGGTCAAACCAATATGTTAAGGCCTTTTTAAAAAATTTTGGTTTTCAAGTGTTCACTTTTTTTTAGGGTTCATAAAGGGTTTTGTCGGACTTATTTATTTGGGATTAGTCAATTTCCCAAATTCCTGAAGCAGTGACCATTTGGACCGTCATTATTCACTTTCTTTTTTTAAAACATAAAAAATTTTTAAAAAAAGGTTATTATTTAATACAGTTTCATCCATTTTAGTTTCATTATCTATGAAAACAATTCCTGTCGAGCACCTGGCTCTTTGTCTTGTTCTAAATCTTTAACAATTTCCCTTCCATTGATCCATCAAAAATTTTTTTCAAATATTATCCGTATCAGGCAATACCTGTATACGGATTTCAAATTTACTATTCTTTATTTCAAAAAAAAAGGGTTTAACTGCTAAAAACTTGGGATTAAAAGGGCGGTGTGATTTTTTTTTTTTTTTTGACCTTAAAAATGTTTTAGCCACGTTTAAAAATTGCCCCAAAAGGTAGAGTTAAAAAAAATTTAAATTTTATGAAAATAATTCCC
>JAHBCN010018303.1:0-17392 GCA_019359885.1 Listronotus oregonensis
AAAAAGTTTTGTAGTATATAAAAATTTTTAAAGGTTGGGTATATTAAAAGTAATAAAATATTTATACACAAGATAACTTTCTGTTATATTACGATGTCCCATATTTTGGTCAGTTTTATTACTTTCCAATATATCTTACTACCCAAAAATATTGCTACAAAATTTTATGATTGATTTTCATAAGGAAGGAAGAACGATCTTTTTTGAAACTGAAAAGCAATTCTTTTATAAATTGCATCAATCTGAAACTAAATTGTTTTGTTCTCAGCGCTTTTATAGTTGGTATGTTCCACGTCATTGAATAGAAATAAAATATTTTTATTAGGTTACGGTTTTGTTTTATTTATGCGGATTTATAATAAATGTATACAAGGTCGCATTTTTTTGACGCATTTTCACATAATTGGAAAAATTACAAAAGATAGAACAAATCTGATGGAAAATACTTAAGTTCGATTTTCAAAACAACTGCAACGGTGAAAACAAGTCGCGAGTTATTTGATTCGTCTTAAAAGTACGGTTTTTTTTTTAATTTTAATAATTCTAGCACACATTTGTATCTTGGCTGTTAGTAAAGAGAGAAAAAAAATAAAAAGCAAATTTGGGTAAAATTTTACGTAGGACAGTGGCGTGCTCAATTTTTTTTCCGTATAGAGTTTAGAGATATAGTACAAAGTTGCTTTTTTTTTATTGAAGCACCCTTTAAATTATTCTACTCTTTGTTTCAAAATAAAATTACCCCATTATTATTACTTCCCACTTTAACTCTTTCTATTTTTTTTTAGACATCAAGAACCTACCTATAGTATTTAAAATTCGCCCGTCTTGTATATAATTTTAATATTTTAAATTACTTTTTAATTTTATTTGTTTTTTATTATTTATTTATCATTTATTTTTTTAATTTTGCACATGCACAATTTATAAACCTCGATTTATCAGCAATGGTACAAGCAGATTAAAGTTATTATCACAGGCATAGTTATTCATAAACCATTTACAGTATGTCAGTCGTTTATTAAAGACACTTTCGCCCAAATGGTATTGTATTTTGTATTTAAAAGACTTGAAGCCACTTTTTTTTAAATTTGTTGTGCGCTTTGTCCGTTTATACTTATTGCATCCTTAATTTAACGAATAGAAACCGATTTATCTAAGTTAACACAGGCCAATACGTTTATTTTAGATTCCTTCCTTCTTAAAAACCTGAGCTTCTTATCAACTGAAAGCTTTTAGAATAATCTATAAGCCACTAGAAATAATTTTTAAAAGGTTAAGGGCGATAAAGATATCGCTGCGCATAGACTTATTTATCTTTTCTTTTATTGTAAATACATTCTACATAAATAAGGAGCATAGACTTGGTCGCCTTTGAAAAGTACTCTCTGCATAATGTTTTAGTTTTGGTTTGGTTCTTAAAACTGCAAAAGAAATACCAAAGTATTTCTTCAAAATAAAATTATAACATTGCCATAAAACGATTTACATGGAGGTCTGTTAACATTCTAATTTATTTATCAAAGTCTACTTAGCCAAAGCCCTTTAATATAGCAGGTTTATTGGCTAACTTGATATTTCTTGCCATTATAATGGATCAGTATCATTTTTCGACGTCAAGGTAGGTTCCTTTTGGGATAAATGGATAGAATATTTAAAAGTCATATTGACCAGTAAAAGTTTTAAGCTTCTTAGTTTTACAGTTTCTCATATCAATTAATTAAAATAAATATTTTATATTTTCAAAATAAACACATTTTAAAAAAAGGTTAATTTTAAATTTTATATATTTAAGAATGTAGTACAACAAAAAACTAATATTATCTATAATCTTTTTTATTTAAAGGTTATTGGTTTTTTCAAAACTAAAATTATGTAGTTTGGGAAATAAGCATTCTATAGAATTAAATATCTCAAAGACCGCTAATATTTAATAAAGGGCTAAATTTCGTTTTTTTCTGATAAGGCAATTAAAAGTTATTCAAGAAAATATTTGTTTGTTGGGCCCCCGCTAAACCTAATAAATCCACCAGTAATAAATAAAATGTCTTGTCAACTTTTAAATTCACGTTTTACTTTGTATTAGTTATTTCAACATGTTTAACAATAAAGTTGACAAGACATTTTATTTATTACTGGTGCATTCATTATGGTATGTAGCAGGTAGGCAACGATTTACAAATAGTTTTTCTTAAATAACTTTTAATTGCCTTATCAGAAAAAAAATATAAAATGTGAGCTAATCTTATCAACGTCTTTAAAAAAGTCTAATAAAATTTTGTTGTAAATTCAATAGAAGAGCCAATATTTCAATGAATTAAAATTTACATGGGATTTCCTATGGCCAGTCTGGCGATGCACCACCCGGTATAAAGGTTGTTTGGAATTTTGTGTAGTACTTAATATAGAAAAATATAGAGGGTGTTTTATTTAAAATCAAAAAGTTGGTGCCGGTACCTTCGGTAGTGGTATCTGCAGTCTTTTTTAAATTGTTCTTTATACTCAATCGTAATGATGACTTAAGTTTCAATTTTTATCTTTAACCACTTAGCCAGAACACCGTGGCCAGTAGTTTTACTGTCATTCAGTATATTTTAGAGTTTTTAAACTACATTTCTTTCAAATTAAAATTTAGGAACACTATTTTTTTGCTTAAATAACATACAAAATATTGCTGCGATTTAGTTGGGAATTTAAAAATAACATTTATAACTTTTATAAAAATAATCAACTTAAAAATTAATAAGTTTATTACAATGTAGATTTTATACGGGGGTGTGCAAAATATTTTGCATGATTTATATAAATCCCATGGGATTTTCGTTTCATGTTATATAAATAAGTATTTTTTTACAAAATAAATATGAAGTTTGTGGCATCAACAAAGAAAGAATTTTATTGGAAAACAGATATTAAATTATATACAGGCACATTAAAAAAAATAATTTATTAAATATAATTAAGTATGCCACCAAATTTAACGTAAAATTCTACATAAATGTGCTTTTTACCATTTTTTTATCGGCTAACAACCGACAAAGAGGTGTAACAAAATCGTAAAAACTGGAAAAATGCACTGTACTTTTGGGACTAATCAAATAACGATCTTCTACCTTTGCAGTTGTTTCAGATTTGCTCTATCTCTTATAGTTTTTTCAATACACTAATAATCCTTTGAAAAGGCGCTACCCTCTATATAAATTTGCTATTTAAAATTTGCAAAAATGCGCGTATAAGGCACAAAGATTACTACTTTTATTGTAAAAATTATTGTAAGTTTTTTGAAGGCTATATAATTATTGTTCCTAAATTTGATCTGCATACTTACTAAGATGAATTAAATTTTAAGCTTATGAGAAATTTAATTTAACAAAAAGCAAGAAGTAAATAGGTTGTAAGACTTTCTAATATTAATAAAGTAAATAAAATTTTTACTAAATTTATTACACAATATTACTGTTGTTGTGGTTGTCGACATGTAGTTGTTGGATTTTTTATAAGCCACACGGTATCTAGTTAAAAAGGTAAAGTGTGCTTAGATTATAAATTTATTAGTTATCTTTTTAAGTTAAAAAAAAATTAAATTACAATTTTTAGTAAAGTTGTTTTTTCAAGAAAAAACAATAAACATAAAGCAATTAAACCAGAAATAATATTAATAGTTAAGGAGACAAAGTAATGCACGGGGGATTTTTTATGTAGCAAGATGGATTTGAATTCGATTTTTTGCATTTGATTCGTATGAATGTCTACAAACTTTGTAAACAAGTTCAATTAATGGAAAATGAAAAACCACATTTATGCGTTGGAAAAATGCATTTTAAAGTATGTAATTATAAAAAATTTATAACTAGGTTAATAATAATTAAAATAAGCCCGAATTTATATCTTGGGAGTTTTAGAGGTCGCTGAACACGAATATAACATTGACAAGGGCCTAAGGAGTACCTGGTGTCCGCTAAAGATGGTGTAAACGTCACCTTCTAGAGTTTTACCACAGCCCAATTTTCTTACTTGGGGGTTTTGAGGTGGCTGAACACGACAACAGGAATATAATATTACCATGGGCCTGCGTCGTCTTCTGGAGATTTGCGACAAATCCTGCTAATATCAGCCCACTTTCATAACACGGGGATTTTGTGGTCGTTAAACACGAACATGATATTGGCAAGAGCCTACAAAGTACCTGATGCGCGCTAAAGATAGTGTAAACGTGGTCTTTTTGAAATTATTTTAAACACAAAAAAGAAAGCAAAAAATTTCAGACAAAAGTATCATAAAAAAAATTAGTAAACTTACGAAATTATCAGTGTAAACAATTTATCGACGTTTACACCATTCTTAGGGCGCACCGGATACTCGGTAGGCCCTTGCCAATGTCATATTCGTTTTCAGCGACCACAAAAACACCCCGAGTAAAGAAATTGGACTGATATTATTAGGATTTGTCGTAAAACTCCAGAAAACGACGTTTACACCATACTTAGCGCACACCAGTTACTGCGCAAGACCTTGTTAATGTCATATTCGTGTTCAGCGACCTTAAAAACTCCCGAGTAATAAAATTGGGCTAATATTACAAGAAATTTTCGCAAAACTCCAGAAGACGAGGGTTACACCATGCTCAGCCCGCACTAGGTACTCCGCAGACCCTTGTTAATGTCACAATCGTGTTCAGCAACTTGAAAATCCCCCCACCGTGTAACAAAATTGGGCTAATATTAGGAGAAATTATCATAAAATTTCAGAAGACGACGTTTACACAATCCTTAGCGCGCACCAGGTACTTTGTAGGCCCTTACCAATGTCATATTCGTGTTCGGCGACCACAAAAACCCACCGAGTAAAGAAATTGGACTAATATTGTCAGAATTTGTCGTAAAACTCTTGGCGCAGGCTCTTGTTAATGCCATGTTCGCGTTTGGCGACCTCGGAAACCCCCGAGTAACAAAATTAGGCTGATATTAGCAGAAATTGGCTTCAAAACTCCACAAGACGATGTTTACACCATCTTAAGCGCGCACTGGGTAATTCGTAGGCCCTTGGCAATATAATATTCGTATTAAGGGACCTCAAAAATACCCGAGTAACAAATTCGGACCTATTTCCATCATTATTTGTGTGTAGTTATAAATGTTTTATAGTTGCAAACTTCAAAAGTGCTCAACGCACAATTGCAGCTTTTTATTTCCCATTAATTAAATTTGTTTACAAAGTTTGTAGACGTTCATACAAGTCGAATGCAAAAAACCGCAATTAAATCCATTTTACTGCACAATTGCAAAAAATCTCTCGTAAGACCTATTTGGGTGTCAAGTTTCATTGACTATAAAGTAAAAGTGGCATTGTACATTACACGTGTGTTTTAAAAGGGTTGTAATTTTATATATATTTTTTCTACTTACGTATAATTTTTATAAATTGTAACTAATTAATTTTTTTCTAAAAACTTATATCTTCAGTAACAAATATAATGTTAACAAAAAACCCAAACAATTATTACTGTTTGCAAAAAAAGGTGTATAAACAAAATTTAATTTTTACTTATAAAAATTTGTTTATAGCGCAAAAGGAATCAGTGACTTCCATTAAATTTAATGTTGGAAAACGCCAATTAAATGAAAATGAAGGAAAATGAAAAGTTTAATAAAGCGAAGGGCTATTTATATTACCCAACAAAATGTAAATTTATTTACTAACTGGCGTAGTTAATAATAAACCCTTTGTTGTTTAAAGTATAATTAAACTGGTAATAACTTAAAACTGATAGCTGTTTGTATATTATGAATATAAAAACTGCTCAGTAAAATTATTTAAAAAATTAAAGTAAATAATATTAATTTTAGAATAATAAAATGAAAGACACCAGGTTGTATATCTACGCCTTCGTTTGTATGTCATCCTAAAAAAAAGTAATAACGATCTGTTTAATTTATTTTATTTAAAATTATTTTACGCATTTATAATTCTTAATATTTACATATTATTTTGCTTTAAACGAAATGATTTTTACCTAAAAAGTCGTCATTTTTCTTGAAGGAACATTTAATATAATAAGGAAAATATAAAAAAGGCTCAAAGTGGCGTTCAAAATGATATATTAATTAGTGACACGTGTCTCGCCCTGACAAGCAGCATCACATCTACAATAAAAAAAAAAATATATATATATATATATATATATATATATATATATATATATATAAAAATATATATATATATATATATATATATAATATATATATAATATATATATATATATATATATATATATATATATATATATATATATATATATATATATATATATATATATATATATATATATATATATATATATATATATATATATATATATATATATATATATATATATATATATATATATATATATATAATTTATTATATATTTTTTTAAAAATTAATGGCAGTGGTTACTTATAATTGTGTGTTACATAAAATGACTTTACAAATTTACAATATAAATTATGTATTTGGCTTACCCTAGAAGGGAATCTCTCCATTAACAATAAAAAACTTTAAAACACTTTTATACACATACGCCTACAAACATTTTAAAATCATCAGGACATGCACAAATATATTTTAAGATATTTATTTATACTGAAACGGCAGTTAGCAGTTCCTTCCGTATCCTGAGACAAGATAAGAGTCCAAAACATTTTTTTAAATTTGCAATTAATGTTAAAAACAATTTTATAAAATACAAAGGAAAGTATTTGTTGTTTTTATTAACTACGATGATTAAATATGGTAATAGGTTATTTTTTAAGAAAAGTTATTATATTATTTAAGTGTGACAAGAGTAAGAAAAATAATTTTGTATGATACGACAAAACTAAAATTAATTAATAAAGTTGTAGTAATATTGGCTTAAGTTTTTAATATCTTTTTATCATTTATAAAGTTTTCATGTTTTTTAATGAAAAGCATTTCTAGAAATTCTCTTTTTTTTTCATTTGGTTCTGTTTTTAAAATTGTTGTGGGTTAATAATTAAAAGTATTCTTTGCTTCATTTTCGTGATTAGTTAAAGCTGTTTTATTTTTCTTGTCATATTTATGCCCATTTAATCGATTTTTGAGATATTGTGTTGTTTGGCCAATATAGACACTAGAACAGTCGTTACATGGAATTTGGTAGATAGTATGAGTTTTTTTGTATTTAGGGGTCTTCGTTTTAAGTGTGCTGGAGAACTTGTTTTGGAGAATATTGTGGCTTTTATGACACACGGCGATATCATGTTTTTTTAGGGTTGTTTGTAAACTTTCCAACAGCAAAATTATTTTTATCACTCTTCTTTCACATAAATAGTATAATAACTTTTCTTAAAAAATAACCTATTTTCATACTTAATCATCGTAGCTAAATAAAAACAACAAATATTTCATTTATATTTTATAAAACTGTTTTTAACATTAATTACAAATTTAAAAAAAAAATGTTTTGGACCCTTATCTTGTCTCAGGATACGAAAGGAACTGCTAACTGCGTTTCAGTTTAAATAAATATTTCAATTGTGCATGTCCTGAAGATTTTAAAATGTTTGTAGACCTATGTGTATATAAGTATTTTAAAGTTTTTTATTGTTAATGGACAGATTTTCTTCTAGGGTATATTGTAAATTTGTAAAGTCATTTTATGTAGCACACAAAGGAAAAACGTAATAATTATAAGTAACCATTGCCATATTAATTTTAGATGTATAAACACTGATGAAGGCTTTTGCCGAAACGTTTGTAATTAACCAATATAAAAAATGAAAAATAACCTTTAAATGTTAAAATAAATGTAAACCAAAAATCCCAAGAAATTAAACTGAAGAATATATGTTAATGGTTCAGAAAGCAGATAAAAAAAAATATATATATATATATATATATATATATATATATATATATATATATATATATATATATATATATATATATATATATATATATATATATATATATATATATATATATATATATATATATATATATATATATATATATATATATATATATATATTATATTTATTTATATTTATATTAAATAAGGTTAGGATTGGTTTAAAAAACACGAAACGTCGAAAGCGATTTATGATTTTGCCAAAAGATAAAGCTTAAAATGTTCCAATAAGAATGTACTTAGAAATTTTTCTCTCTTTTAAAATAAAATCGTAAAAGAATAAAACCAAAATCGCCAGTTTTAATTTGTTCGCCAAATTTTCTCGAAAGTACAAAGGATAACTTACTTCAATTTTCTAAGGGTGTATTATTGGGCTCTCCAATACACAACTTCGCCCCAATTTAAACTTTTTTGTATCTCTTACTTAATTTTTATTTAAAATCAGAAGCAGTAAAAGTACTTTAAAGTACATTAAACAGTGGTTTATGATGGTTTTGACAGCTTATAAAAATACCACCGAACCTTTTACAACTACTGATTCTGTGCATTTTTATAAAAAATAACTAAAATACTAAAATCTAAAACTTTTTATTAAATTTTGTAGGTCATTTTATATGAAAAATTTCTGAAACAAACATTTATTAATTTAGTCGAACACTTTATTTAAAAAATGCAAATATGTTTTGTTACGCTGTATCTTTATCAAAATGACAATTATAATATATATGCTAAAGTTTTATATTACTTAAAAATACTTAGTTTATTTATAAGAATACCCTTAATGTATCATAGTATCACAAGAAAGAAATACTTTACAATGGTAAAATAAAATATTATTTTAATTTTTTCCTATTTTTTAAAGATTTATAGCCTTACCCAAAAAAGTTTTGTAGTTCTAAATTCATAAAAATTTAAAATAAATACAAATTAATAAATGTTTTTAAAAAGCAGCAAGACGTAAAAAAAGTACATAGGAAAATGGAAATAAATGAGCCTAGAAACATATTAACATCTTGTTACACAGCTTAATCTTTTAATTTAAAAATATTTCGATTATATCAATATTATTTATATTTTAAGCATGTTATTGATTTTCCGTATAATTTTATTTAATTACCATTTTCAGTAATAAAAGCAATAATATTTATTTATTTAAATGCGTCATATCTACAATACAGAAATATATACAGCATTCATTAAATAATTGAAACACTAATTGGTCCAAATGTATTAAATTTTATATCGGTTTAAACTGATTTGTTTGTAAAATGAGTAAAATTAAAAATTGAAATATTAAAATATTATTTAAAAAATAAATTTTTAATTACAAAGTAAAACAATATAAAAATAATTTATTTATATTTTATTATAACTTTTCAGTACATGATGATAAAGAAGGCACTTTGGGCGGGCGTTTATTTAATACTAAACTATAGTACTAATAATTTTGTCAAATTTAATAAAGGTTTCAAAGATGCAACAACGGGCTTGTCCGCGTTAGTACACAGTTGATCAAATAAACCAAGTTATGTCGTATGTGGTTAGTGGTAAGTGTGGAGACCACAAGAAAATACCATGTACTGTAGTGTGTGGTTTAGATCCCACGATAAACTGTTGGTTTTATCTGGAACACATTACTCAGACTTTATTGGACTCAATTAATAGACAAAAGTTTGTTGTATAACCTTTCTGGTGGCACTACCGCGTTGCCCAAAAAGTTCCGTTAATTGCAATATCTGCATATATCAGTACTTGGACACCGTAAAGGAACAGAAACAAAACTGGTTAAATACCTAAATATGTGGCACCCTCGGTAGCAAGCAATAAGGCTTTATTTAAGATTTCGTAAGCCGTCAATATTTGGTAGTATTAAATTTATTTAAACAAAAAAAAAAAAAAAGTGTCCGAGCTATGTTTTCTGACCAAACGGCTTTAAATTTTCAAAATTATATATTAAAATTTTTTTAAGCATCTTTTAAGGAAGTAATACTACTCTTATGTATGCCTTTTATAGTCAAATCAATTAATTTACTTTCGCCCATGCTCTTAGTATAGACTGTAAGTATCTTACCATGAGAGATATTTTTTGCGAGCTCAAAAGGGGAAACTTATTGTTATTTGCAATTACATCAGTTAGACTTGGAATCTTAAGATAATCACTAAACTAAATTAATTTATATTATAATCTTTTTAATATCCGGGGTATGAAGTCTCCCACTGTGCTTGTCATTCTGGATTCCATATAAAGAATAGTCGTTTACTTTAATAAATACCCACTCTTACAAGACAGGTTTTTCCTTGCCAACCTATGAGTTGGTGGCAACCTGTTTTTTTTTAGGTATTTTGACAGCTATTGATCAAAAGAATTTGCTAATCTAGTTCCTACTCTAGCAGCTCCCAAAAGAGCAACACGAAGTTTGAATTGTAAATATGTTCTATAGTTTTGTGGCGGATTTATATTTTAGTTTGGTTTCTTTGAAATACTCGCCTTACTACTTTTTGGAATATGGGACCTCTTCGGTCCAGGTCCCGGGGTATAATAAACTGACCCTGTTTAGCCCTATTAACTCCTATAAACTTGCAGATCGCCTGCAACCAAAAAGAAGAAAACCCCCCAAATAATCAAAAATATTATTCTACGTTTTGGTGGCTAGTCGGCCACTGTTGTTAAGATGAAACCAAAACTAAAAATAAAATTAAACTTAATTTGTTTGCTCTAAAACTTGGGGAATACTGAGACCTTTTTTACTTTTTAATGACGTTTTGTCAAACCAGTCAAATAACCTAATGTCATTTATGCCAAAACGTCATGAAAAAGTAAAAAAGCTAGCTAAGTTTTTAGAGCAAAAAAATTTCTTAAAATAAGTTTAATTTTTAGTTGTAGTTTTATCTTGACAACATTGAACAACTTGCTACCAAAACCTAGATACGTAGATTAATATTTTTAATTTTCTTTTTTTTGTTGCAGGCGATCTGCAAGTTTAAAGGGGTTAAAAGGGGTGAACAGGGTCAGTTTGTTATACCCCGGGACCTGGACCAAAGAGATCCCATTTTCCAAAAAGTAGAAAGGCGAGTATTCCGAAGAAAACAAACCGAAAGAAAGTTTTAAGATTTGTGGTAATAAAATGCCCTTACTTTCTTTGAGTCACACACGGTACCTTAGTACTGAGGCATTGAGCTTTCATAGGCTGTCCTAGGACTAAAAAAAGCCGATGCACTTAGCTAGGTAAAAGTCTTTACCGTAAAAGTTATTATGAATTATTTTGTTTTCTATATATGCTAATTAATATAAAAAAGTATATGTCGTTTTTACATAATTTGCAATCTTCACTTTATGTGAATTTTAATATATATTAAGGAGATATCCTACTCCAGCAATAGTGTACCAAATAATATAAAAGGATATGATGCAAAAGGTGACCCATTGGAAAAACAAATATGTAATTTTATAGGCAATAAATAATATTTACAAGGCATTGCTGGATTTTTAGACGTATCTGGTTTTTCCCATTTTCATCGATGATGTCCAAGTACCAATACATAACATTACTGCACACCTCACTTTATACAGCAGGACGCCATGAATATTTTACAAATAACTACTACCTACCTAATATAATTTTTATGTCATCATAAAAAAAGCTTTTTTAATTACAGTTGTAAAATATTTTTAAAATGGTTCAGTATACTCACAAAGAAAAGTTATTTATTACTTGCTAATTGGTAGTGTGAATAAAATAGTTTTGAGACATTAAAAATGTACGCACAGCATTTTTCCAATAAAAAACCGCCAGATACATTGACATTTTAAAATCTAGGCAACAATTTAAAAGAATTTATGGTATTTTTAAAAATTAAAAAAAACAAAATCTAAAATCCCAGAAACGATGCTAATGTTACACATCTTTTAAAGCAAGTGCCTTGTCTAAGGATGCATAAAAAATAACACAACGTTTTCTAAAAGTAACTAAGCAGAATTTTAAAAAATATTTTGTTTTATTTATACAAAAATAAGCTGATTCATTAATAAGAATCAAGAGAATTTAAATATTTCATAAAGTAAAGAGAATCTTTTTTAGAAAAACGGAATTTTAAACTAACGTTATTGTCAATATTAAGCAAAAAAAAAAATCCCAAAGAAAATAAAAAATAAATTGGTAACGGGATTATGAGAAAATGTTTGTTTTTTTGGATTAAAGAGTGATTTCTAAAAATTAAATAATAGCGTAACATTTCGCGAAAATATTAATAAAATTTAACTTTAGGGAATTTAATATAAAATAAATATTACTTTAAACTATTTCATTAAGAAATAATGTGATAGAATAAATGACCCCAAATATATTTAAAACCACTCGGCTAAACACCTTTTAGTTTTAATACCTTTAAAGGACATTACTTAGCATCTACTTGGTGTCGCAGTACTTGTTATTACATTTACCAAGCAATATTTACAGATCTTTTTTATTCCTACTCTTAAAAAAAGTCATGTTACGGGTGTTTAATTATATCCTTATTATTATTATTCTAATACAGAACAATAAAATGGTCCAAAAATTCCATTAACTTTTTACCCATTTTAACATTTTTAACATTTTTTTAACATTCTGTACACACGTTAATAATGTTTTGCTATTTTTTAAAAAAAATAAATTAATAACAAAATTTGTAAGAAACTTAAAATTTCCTTGCATAATTTATGGCTTACTCGCTTTATAAAATTCGTTATTTTCCCTTTGTTTTCATTTAATTGACTTTCTCCAATATTAAAATTAATGGAGGCGATGACCTCTTTTCGTTACGTAAATTTAGTTTAATGAAAATGTCAACCAAAAATTTGTTTTTGTTTTCTGCTACTGTTTTGTTGTTGTGAAAACAAGACCAGCAGTTCGTGCCTTAACGTCGACTCAGAATGCGGTTTTTTCTATTCAATCCACCTTTACTACGGAGAATGGTAGAACTGTGAAAGGAATTTGTTTTTCGAGTTGTTTAAATTGTACAATTAATATAAATGTTAGTAAATATATGAACGTTGCCTATACCTTTCAATCTTTGATATTTCACTTTTAACACTAGTGCTTTAAAATGTTACTTTAAGGCACTAGTGCTTTAAAGTAACATTTTAAAGGCGTCTAGATAGTGTTAAAAATTGAATTTTTAACAGGTTTGTAAAAAAAATCATGTTTATATTTTTTCTTTTTATTTGTAACACTACCTTCTTAAAGGATTATTAACAAAATAATACATTTTATTATGGGGTGTGTCAGGAATAAATAGTAGATAAGCCTTTTAAAAGTAGCATTGCAATAATTATATAAATACTATTTTATTAATAACATACTAAATACTACTTTAACTAAATATCAACTGTAGTCAGTACTATAAGAAAAAAACAAATATTAAATTTGTACAATATTTTTTGGATTGATGTAACTGTATGTTAAAAATTAGGTCAAAAAATAAGATAAGTTTGCATGTTACTGACTACATTAAAATAAAGATTTTAAGTAAATAGTTCAATCTTTATGTAATTTTAGTAAAAAAACTCAAGACTTTTCCAACGTCCTTAACCTTAAGGAACTTTGCTTTTGGCCAAAGAAAATTTATATGTATTTTAAATCCAGATCCATAAACCCTTCATATAAAAAGAAATCGAAATCTAAAAGAATTCTTTACTATATTTCGGTTTGATAGCTAGATTCTATCTTTCCATAATGTCCTATCCGGTTTCGTCCTAACCGAATTTGAAAATTGAAATATTCTAAATGGGACCACTATTTGTTCTCTTTTTTTTTCTATTTATTATACGTTAGATAAGGAGCTTTTACAATACATTAATTGATTTTTAACAATGTAATGTTTCGTTTTGTCTATGATAGTATAATATACAGGGTGTAAAAAGTATGATGCTCACGATTTTAATTGGCAATAGAGGAGCTCAAAACAAGTCGAAAAAGCCAAAAACATATGAGTCAAAAATTAATTGTTTTCGAAATACGGCCTTTCACGACTCTCAACTTTAAACGTTTTTTGTGTTCTTGCATGTTTACACTTTTTTTAAGGAGATGTTAATTTAAGTACATACATATATTAAAAATTACTTCCTGAAACTTATTTTAATATTAAATTTAGGTAAAAAACAATTAATTATTGTTTGGTTTTTATTTGTAATTAAAAAATAATTGTACTTACCACAAGAATAGGCTTAATATCCATTTTAAAAGAACACAAATTATTATGTTTTAAAACAGCACTTTTTTGTTTTGCTTAAAGAATAAGATTTCTTGATCGCACACATTTCGTTTTCATCACTCTTTGGTACACATGCAATACGTTTGTCTTAAATTTAAAACATATCGGCATATTTTCCCGATTTAAAAACAAACAAAAATATCGTGGCCGGATCGGTGAGCTTCTTTGGACAACTGACTACGCACAATGATAGCTCTGTTGCCAATTGTTTTTTAAGTTTTTAACCGGAAGAACAATTGTTGAAAAATTATTTATTTTTTTATTTGTAGACTAAAGCATTTAAAATTTAGTTTATTTTTTTTATCAAATGAATCTACTGATAAGCGATTAAGACAAAAGTTCCCAGTTGTTACGGTTTACAGAAATAACTGCTTTCAAAGTGCATGACTTTAACATCGTTTAGACAAAAATCTGTCAAGTTTTGACACATATGTCATATAAGCTTTCCGACGTATTTTGAGCTCCACTATCGCCCATTAAAATGATGAGCATCATACTCCTTACACCCTGTATAAAAATTAGTCATTGCCTAACAATCTTTGTCATTTCTTTTAATTTTAAATAAACCAATGGTCGCATAATATTTTTAATATATCTAATTGTTTGCATAACTTACGTTATTTGAAAACATTACGATTCTATTTCAGATAAATCCTTTGTAAAATTTGCACGGTTGGTTGCATACGGTTGTACTAGTAATTGTTTGGTTTAATTAATGGAAGCTATTTTTCAAATATTTATTTTTTATTTATGTATATTTATAGAACTGTATCACACTAGCCATTCAAATTTGGGCAATAATTTAATTTATCTTAAAATGTAAATATTTTTTATTGGTACCCTATTTTGCCTAATTAAAGCACGCCTAAGAGTGTTTAAATCCAACTTTAAAACACACGCGTGCTTTAAACGTTACCATGGTACAGGGTGTCCGGTTATAAATGTAACACCTCATTAACTTTTTTATTTGACGTTTGGAAAAAATAAGTTTGGTATTAAAGTTACCTGTTTTAAAATAATGTTTTTAAAATCTTCCTTACTCTTGTACAGGATGTTTCAGAAAGTCTGGACGTGGTCCTACTATCCCTGAAATTCTTAACATTTTTGATAAAGCATACTCTATGTCTGAATTTAATAGTTACATCACAAAATGAAAAAAAACTGTGAGCTTTATCATTATCACGCAATATCGCTACGTTTGTTGATTTCATAAATTAGCCATGAAATTTGACATATTTGCCAAATAAATACATTTAGTTCAAATTTAGTTTTTAACTAATTTAGTTACAACTCTTTCGCAGCTATACACACTCCTATATTCCCTTTGAGATCTTTTTTAATTATAATTATTCTTAACATAAAATTTATAAATGTCTTCTGTTCAGAACAATCCATAGTTATATAATATATATTTTACCAAATAATTAAAACTGATGTTAGTGTACAAGAAAGTCATTTGACGGATATGTCAAACTTTATAGCTAATTGATAAAATGAATAAACCTAGCAATATAGCATAATAGTGATAATGATAATTCTTATAATTTTTAGTTTTTTGCATTTTACGATGTAACCATTAAAGCCAAACATAGGATATGCTACATAAAGTATATTTAGAATTTTAGGAAGGAGGCAAATATCATTTAAAAAAATAGGGGACTTAGTCAAAATAAGAAAGTAAGACCACATCCAGACTTTCTGAAACACGCGGTATAGGTGAAAAAAAGTTAAAAAAAATACTTTAAACCACTAAACTTTTGTACTAAACTTGTTTTTTTTTAAAGGTATAATAAAAAAGTTAATGGGGGGTGTTGCGAGTATTTACACGATTCTCGCAACATTATAAATTCTCTAAATAATTGTTAACGAAAATCTATAATTCAATAATTATTATCAGTCAACTTAAATGAAACATCTGTAAAATAATCATTATCAATCAACTTAAATAAAAACATAAAATATTTACTATTAAAATCGCGGACACCCTGTAAGACAAAACATACAAGCTGTATATAACACCATCATATAGAAGATGATCATGATATCGATTTTTATCGGTTAGGCAACATACTACACTATGGATTACATCTATCTTTCTCTGTCTATCTTTCTATCTCTCTCTTACAACCGCGACTAACTTAATCAGTAAAGCGCGTCGTTGCAAACCGGCTGGTTTAAATATAATTTTGGTAAAAGGTTTTTTACGGTTAACGATATTCAAATCAGCTGTTGAAAGCAGAAAATTTCGTTCGTATTTGTTCACTAGAATTATTATGTGTGTGCAGTGTACAAGTTGAGTGGAAACCGTATAAATACCGCGAAAAATTCAAATTCGTGGTACTCCTTGTCGCTTAAAGAGTACTGCCCTTTTTGGTAAAAGGGACATGTGAGCGAAAAAAAGATCACCATTGGACCTTGTATTTAAGTAGTGGGAATCAGGAGCCGAAAAGGTAGCCAAATTCCTTCAAGTCAAGGCTTTTTGATTGTGACATCTCTCCGGTAAGTCGACCTCCATTTTCCTTTTTCTTTTCTTTGCTTTCTTGAAAAATATTTTCAAGTTTTTGCTTTTGCCTTTGCCTTATGTATAGTTATGCATAAGATTTATATTTGGTATAGTCCAATTTTAGGATTTTTTTATAGGGTATGATTTTGTAAAAGTCCCTGTTTCTTTTATTTTTTTTTATGCCGAGAGGCGCCATTTTAAAACCCATGTGGTTGAGAATTTAAGTCGGACACGGTGTTCTGGCTTGTGTTGCTGTTGCAAATCCAGTTGAAACATTTCCCCTTTAATAAGTAAAGACCATTTTCTGCTGTTCCCTGTATTGTTTTTAGGTTGTCTAACTAAGCAGAACAAAGATCATATCTAGGATCACCACTTGTGAGGATTAAATGTTCTGGTAGACATAAAAACTAGGAATAGACTACCATACAAGGAAATGTTCAGTATAGGATTGAAAAAGCAGTAGTAACACGAGGTCTGGACCAAGAGCTTATGAAGTTTAAACCACAGGTGAGTCAAATTTTATCTTATATAATATTTGTTGCACATTAGGTGCGAATGAATAAAGTTGACTCAAATCCTGTGGTATTAAACTAATAGCGGTCCAGATTCCCAGTGAAATCTTGGGGTTTTATTTTTTTTTTTTGTTAGAAAGAGGGAGGGGCCACAAAATCATTTACCTTTTTTGTATGGTGAAACACCATACATTTTATCTTATCTGATTAAGGAAA
>JAHBCN010018304.1:0-17156 GCA_019359885.1 Listronotus oregonensis
TTATGCACACTGGCTTGGATTAGCCGAACCGGTGTTGTTGGGTATTTTGTCTGCACATCAAGCCAAAGGACGAAAGGCTTTTTAGTTTTGAATATGACAAAAATTGGTTAAAATCCAACGCTCAAAGACTGATTGATCCTGATATTCAATTTTATTCCGGGCAACAATTTCCAAATAATAAAGAAAATTTCGGAATTTTCTTAGATAGTATGCCCGATACTTGGGGACGAACACTAATGAAACGTCGGGAAATTCAGTTAGCCAAAACGAAAGGCGAAAATCCTAAAACACTGTATGATATTGATTATTTATTGGGAGTTTTTGACGAAACAAGAATGGGCGCTTTTCGGTTTAAGTTAGATCCTCACGGAGACTTCTTAGATAATGATTCCGAAAAATCTACACCGCCTTGGTCAACGGTTAGGGAATTGCAACAAGCCGTTGTTCATTACGAAAATGATACAGATAACGAAGCCATAAATAAATGGTTGAAAGTACCATTGCACCAGGATCTTCCTTGGGCGGTGCAAGACCCAAAGTCCAACATTTTAGATGATAAGAATCAACTTTGGATTGCGAAATTCCCTTCCAAAAATGATACAATTGATAAAGCCGCTTGGGAATATTTAACCTACCAATTAGCGATAAAAGCCGGAGTCGAAATGGCGGAATGTAAAATTGAAAAAGTAAGTGGAACTTATCATACTTTTTTTACCAAACGCTTTGATCGACTCAATCAGGAAAGAATTCATTTTTCATCGGCAATGACGATGACTGGAAACAATGAAGATACGATTAAAAGTCAACCAGCAAGTTATTTGGATATAGTGGAATTTATTCAGAATTATGGTTGTAAGGTTAATGAAAATCTGCATCAATTGTGGAGAAGAATTGTTTTTAATATCGCTGTTTCAAATACAGACGACCATCTTCGTAATCATGGATTCATTTTGAACAATGAAGGTTGGGCATTATCTCCAGCTTATGATTTAAATCCTTCCATTGATAAAGATGGTTTGGCTTTAAATATTGATATGGATAACAATGTGTTAGATTTTGAATTAGCTAAAAGCGTAGGAGATTTTTTTCGATTAAATCATTCTGAAATGGATAACATATTGAATGAAGTTTTTACTTCTGTAAAACAATGGAAAGAAGTTGCTCATAAAATTGGTATTTCACGATCAGAACAAGAGTTAATGCAGGCTGCTTTGATTTATTTAAGTTACAAACTCCATATTTCTTTTATTCTCATCGGCAAAAAAGATTATTTAAAAACTTAAAACCTATCATACATTTGCCGATAACGGTATGTTTTTATTATCAAGTTATAATCTTGATTTTGTATCTTATTTGTACCATAAAAATATAAATATCTGATAATCAAAAATGTTTATTTTTGAAGAAGTAAAATAATACTTTTAAATATTTTATCCCAAAAAAGGCTTCTGTAATGGAAGCCTTTTTTATTCAGTATATTTTAATTAATTATATATTTGCAAAAAAATAAAAAATATGGTAAAAATTTACTTCATCGTATTATCAACATTTTTGGTTCTATTTTTCTTAACGCTCAAACAACAGCAGGTTTAAAATTAGGAACTAATCTTTCTACAATATCTGATGATAACAACATTATTGATAAAGATGCTGATTACAAATTCGCACCAACTGTAGGTATTTTTCTTAACATCGCCTTAAATGAGAAAATCTCAATTCAACCAGAATTATTGTATTCAGGACAAGGTTTTAAATCTAAACATGGAAATGTAAAGAATGAGTTGATTGCTAATTATGTGAGCGAAATTACTACTATTCGTTACACATTTAATAACAAATTCGTTATCGAATTAGGACCACAATTTTTTACTTTTTAGATGGAAAATTAAAATCAAAATATCAACAGACAATTCAACCAACGAAACCAGAGTTAATCTTGATGATATTGATAGTTTCAATGAATTCAATATTGGTGCAGTTGCCGGATTAGAATATAAAATTTACAAACAATTTGGTGTAAATGCTCGTTATCATTACGGGATAACCAAAATGTTTGATATATCAGAAAAGTAAAACAAAATCATTTTAGTTTGAGTTTAACTGTTCCATTCTAAAATCAACATTATAATAATACAACGAAGCCGTCTCACAACTGAGGCGGTTTTTTTATAAATTAAAGGTTGAAGATTAGGTAATTAACTTAAAAAACACTACATTTAACTACTTAATTATCAACATAATGAGCTACAGAATCAAACAATATAATCAAACTCAAAATTGGTTATTTCCACCTTCGATAGAAGAACTGATTCCCTGAATCATCCGGTAAGGATTGTTAACAACGTTGTAGAGAAGATAGATTTAAAACCTCTTTTAGAAACTTACAGTCGGGAAGGTCATCCCAGTTATCATCCCAAAATGATGCTCAAAGTAATGGTTTACGCTTATATGGACAATATCTACTCCAGCAGGAAGATAGAAAAAGCACTTAATGAGAATATCAATTTTATGTGGCTTTCCGGCCGGAAAGCTCGACCATAATACGATAGCCCGATTCCGCAGCAATAAGTTAAAAGCTGTATTCAAAGACATTTTCAAGCAAGTCGTATTGCTTTTGGCAGAAGAAAAGTTAGTTAGTCTCAAACGGGTTTATACAGACGGTACCAAAATAGAATCGGTAGCGGGAAGATACACCTTGTTTGGGGAAATTCCATCAAGACGAATCGTGAAAAAATGGCAAAACAATTAGAGGATATGTGGCAATATGCACAATCCATTGCCGATGAAGAAGACCAAGACCCTGAGCCACCAAGAATTCAAAAAACAGATCCCGAAAAGTCCAACAAACCGCAGACAAAATCAACCGAATCCTCAAAAACAAGTCGGACGATCCAAAGAAAAAGCCAAATCCCGATACATCCAAAAGAACTTTGCACCGAACTTAAAGAAATACCAAGAACAAGAAAAGCTACTACAAGAACGAAACTCCTACAGCAAAACAGATCCCGATGCCACCTTTATGGGATGAAGGATGACCATATGCAGAACGGACAATTAAAACCCGGTTACAATGCCCAAATCAGTACTGAAAACCAAATCATCGTCCTTTCTTTACATAAAGACACCAACGACATTCATACTTTAAAACCTCATTTAGAAAAAACCTAAAAAACTCTACAATGAATTTCCCGAAAACTCACAGCAGATGCAGGGTACGGAAGCGAAGAAAACTATGAACTCTGGGAAGAAACAAAGCCTTCGTAAAGTTCTACACTTTTTGACCAAGAACAGGGCAAATCAAAGAAAAGAAAAAATCCAAAACTTTTTGAACGAGACACACTTTATTATAATGAAGCGCAAGATTTTTATATATGCCCTATGGGTCAGCGCATGGAAAAGAGTGGCGACGAAAACTAAAAAAAAAATCAGCATACAAACAAACCTACAGTTGTTATACCGCTAAAAACTGAAAGGTTGTCCGCTCAAAGCCAGTGCTTAAAAGGGAAAAAGCAACAGGACAGTAGAAAGGAATCACAAATTAGAACACCACAAAAAAAAAGAAAAACTTCTCAAATCCGAAATAGGCGAAACCGAAAAACAAGGGAACTGCTAAAAGGAACCTCATTTCCCCAAAATCAAACACAACCGAAACTTCAAAAGATTTACCCTAAAAGGAATTGAAAAAGTAGAATTGGAGTTCGGATTACATGCTATAGCACATAAATCTGAAAAAGATGAGTGCGTAAACAAGGATAATGAAATCATCTTTTACTCAATCTTAATCTAAAGGGGTTTATCCCTAATTTTTGAAATACAAAAAACCGCCACGTTTTTTTAAACGAGACGACTTCTTTTATTTTGCGTATTTTTCATCATGTGTTTTGTAACAGCTCTTAAGGTTTTATGATTGGTTGGATGCAAACCATATTGCGTAAAAATAACTTGATTATTCGATTTATCATACCAAACTCTATTTTCTGCATTCTCAAATGTCAAAGTATCTGGTCTATTGATTTTCGCATCAAAAACTTCTCAGCTTTTTTGCTTCTATCACAACACCTACAATTTCTTTCTGCAATCGATAGTCAAATATTTTTCACCATTCCAAAAACATGCATTGACTTTCATCTTTAGTTGTTATTTTCTGAGATTGATCTTGATGAATCGACTGCACTAAATATTGAACTTGTTTTTTTCTTCGGTTTGAAATATTGGTTTGATTTCTTCATGATTTTTTTCATCAACTAATTGTTTTGGCTCTATCAAAATCGAATTTTCTGAATTATCATTTAACCAATTAAAATCAGAAAGATAATTATCTTTTAGTTGTGTATTACCAATCAAAAAACCAGAAATAACTATAATTCCTAAAACAGATATTTTGTTTGGTTTTGTTATAAAATCTGGTAAAACAAATGTTGGCTTATTTGTTATTTGGATATTAATATTCGAACCTTGATCTAAAATTTTAGTCGAAAAACTATCGTTATCATCAACCTGAATGGTCAAATTATTTTTATCTAAAGTTAGATTCGAATCTGATTTGATTTCGAAACTATAAAAATTATCGTATCCTAAAAATTTACTCAAATCATCTAAGGTAGCTTTCTTGATCTTATAATCTTCGTTTTTTTCTACTATCGATTTGTAATAATTCTCTAAAGATTTATAACTCAACAAAATTTTATAATCCTCTAATAATTCTAATTCTAAAGATTTCAAAATCCCTGTAAAAGAGGTTTCTGTTGTATTATTTGATGCTTTTTGATATACCTGTTGAAGCAATTTTTCTTCTCTTGTAAAAATTTAGTCATGCCTAACTTTTTTGAATCCGAAAATTAATGCATTTTTGTAACCATATTTTACGGTTTTCCGTAAAAAACTTTCCAAATTCTTTCCAATAACTTTCATCTATCAACATCAATTCGGTTGTTACTTTGTCAAAGAAATCATTAGAAAATAATGAATTCTAAAAGATGATAAAAACCTGATAGAATAACCTTGGGAAGGTTCTTTCAATCGTTTAAAACATCTTTCTTCCCGAATAAATTTAAGAAGCGCTTCTGATTTTTTTTATTCATACCTTTTGCTAGAGATCTGTTTGTCTAGCAAGTATGTGAATTGTTTGAACTTAAATTTTTAGAAAAAAGTTTACGTATATACTTTTGATGATGTTAGGTTATATCAATCCGACATCTACAAACAATCAAAATTCATCTACGGTAAATGTTCCAAAAAACTATTTTCACCAGATACAGGTGGAGAAAATGGACACTTGCCTCCAAAAAAATAATTTAAAGATAGCCGATTTTTTATCGGCTTTTTTTTTTTTTATGCAAGGAAAACCTGAATGAAAAATTTTTCTTTATTCTTTATTGATCTTGATTTTCGCTTTTTCTTGTAAAAGAAAAGAAGAAAAAAATAGATCTAAAATGTTTTTTTTTTGACAAAGCTTTTTTTTTTTTTATAAACACAAAAAGCAGATAGTGCGTTTTATTATTTTAATCAGGCAAAAAATTTAGCAGAAGAACAAAAAGACAGTACAAAAATTATTAAAAGTTTACTGTACATGTCGATTATTATGTTAGATAATGGTGATTTTTATGGAAGTATTGAGAACTCGATTTTGCAGAAAATATCTTAAAGAAATATCCTGACAAAAAAATTACTTACCTCTAATTACAATTCTTTAGCAAATGCGGGAATATAATCTAAAAAATTATCAATCGGCACGAGAATATTTTCAAAAAGCTTTAAATCTAACTGAAGATCAAGATTAAAAAAAACCATCATAATCAACAACTTTTGCAAATTCTTATCGTAAAGAAAAAAATCCAAAAGAAGCAATTAAACTATTTAATCAAATTATTTCTTCTGATTTTAAAAATGATTCTTTGACGTATGTAGAATCTTGTCAAACCTTGCAATGAGTAAAATTAATGAACCAAATTACAATGCTTTAACAGATTTAGAGAAAGATTAAAAATAAGGTTAATTATGATGATTTATGGGGAATCAATGCAAGTTATGCACATCTCAGATTTTTATTTAGGTAAAAACAATTCGAAAGCATTAGATTTTGCTAAAAAAAGATTAGTTATTTCCCAAGAATTAAAAAGTATTGATGACGAACTTGAAACACTGAAACAATTAATAAAATTAGAAAATCCAACAGCAAGCAAACAATATTTCAATGAATATCAATCTTTAAATGATAGCATTCAACACGTTAGATTACAAGCAAAAAAATCAATTTGCATTGACCCAAAATTCGAGACAGAAAAACATAAAGGGTTATCAAAATCTGAAGCGAAAATTCTAAAAAAATCATCAAATCATTATCATTATTATCTTCTAATTTTAGCTTTTTGCTTTATTAGTTAGTGCGTTCTTTTGGTATAAAAAACGAAAAAAGTTTTACAACAAAAAAAAAAGATAGAAATACAAAAAAAAGAACTGAAATTTTTCAAAAAAGTACACGATAAAGTAGCCAATAAAATTTATCATGTGATTTCTGAAGTAGAAAATAAAGTGATTTGAATAAAGATGAAATTCAAACAAATTAGAAGTCATTTACGATATTTCCGTGATATTTTATGAAAAAGAATTAATTGTTGACGAAAATTACAATGAACATTTAGGCGAAATGTTACGATCATATTCATCTAACAAAAAACGACAATTTTTGTGGTGAATAATGAAAAAGAATTATGGAAAAACTAAACAAAAATGTTAAAACTGAATTTTTTTTATGTTTTACAAGTTCCATGACTAACATGAAAAAACACAGTGAAGCAAATCGTGTAATTTATCAAATTTTCAAAAGAAAAAAGATTTTAATTACTTTATAAAGATAATGGAATCGGAATTAAAAAATTTTTCTCAGAAAAATGGACTTCGAAATAGGGGAAAAAACCGTATTGAAGGTATAAAAGGAAAAATTACTTTTGAAACTGAACTAGAAAAAGGTTTACAAATAAATCTTACAATTAACTGAATAAGAATTATGTTTAAGAAAATTTTAGTAAGAAGATTACGAAAGTGCCAATATTTCGGTTATAAAACGTTAGACGAATTAGGTATTGATCATATACAACATGCTTTTTATTGTGACGATGCTTTAAGTAAAATAAAAAAGGCTTTAACTGTCGATCAAGAACCTTTCGAATTGTTGATAACAGATCTTAATTTTGAAGAAGATCATCGTGAACAACTTTTAAAAGATGGACGAGATTTGACAAAAGCGGTTAGAGAAATTCAGCCTGATATTAAAATTATTTTCTTTTCTGTTGAACGTAAAGTAGAAATTATTGATCAACTTTTTAAAAATTATGATATCAATGGTTATGTTTCTAAAGGACGTGAAGACACAAAAGAATTAAAAAAAGCAATAGATGTTGTTTACAACGACGAACATTACCTGAAACCTGAATTCAAAAAAACAGAAGAAAATTCTAACAGTTACGATTTTTCTAATTACGACATTACGTTAGTTAATTTACTTGCAGAAGGAATGTTACAAAAAAACATCCCAGAATATTTACAAAAAAAGGTATTAAACCTCACAGTTTAAGTAGTATAGAAAAAAAACTGAGTAGTTTACGCGACATTCTACACGTTGCTAACAACCATCAATTAATATTAAATTTAAAGATTTAGGTTTATTAGAACCTTAATAAAAATCAAAACATCAATTAATTTTTCTTCATCTTATTGATTTTGAAAGTGAAAATTTAGCGAATAGAAAAAAATCTTAACAAGACTTTAATAGCTAAAATTTACAACAATGCAACAATTCTAGCCTCTAAAAGAGATTAATTGTTTATTTTTGGATTTGAATTCAATGAATCAAAACAACTATTATGAAGAAATTAATCATCACAGCAACAATTTTAAGTTCAACTTTTTTCGCTTGTAAAAACGAAAAATCAGATCTACAAGTTGTCGGAAAAGATGCAAACGGAAATGAATTGGTCGTAACCGAAAATGGCGATACCATTCAGAAAAATACTGCAGATAGTTTGGCTGTAAATGATGGTAAAGATGAAGTCGAAGATGTTGCCCTTTCTAAAAACGAAGACGATACTTATAATTTTAAATATAAATTGACAAAGGGTAAAACTTACCCAATGAATCTTACGGTTATTACCACGAGAAATGTATCTGATGGTAATCAAAGTATGAAACTATCTAACGAAAGCAAGAAAAAATAGATTATACCGTTCAGGATTTTAAAGATGGAGTTTATACTTTAAAAGTAACTTTCAAACAATACTCAGAGAAATTAACAGATCCAAGCAACAAAGTTTTCTCTTTCAATACAGATGCGGCAAAACCAAAAGACCAGATGACAGCAATGTCTTGGCAGGTTTACAAATCGATTATAGGTAAAAGTTATACCTTAAAAATGAATGAAAAAGGAAAAGTAATTTCGGTTGATGGCTTAACGACAATCAGAACTGGAATAGAAAATTCTTGAAAAGTACTTTAAGTGCTGATGATCAAAAAGGTTTATCTGAAATGCTAAAATGTCTTTGAGCGAAGATGCCATCAATCCAATTGAAGAAACGATGAACATCTACCCTGAGAAAAATCTAAAAGTTAAAGAAAGTTGGTCTGATGAAAATTCGGTAAACGAAGGTCCATTAAAAGGTTCCTCTAAAGTAACAAGAACATTAGAAAGTGTAGATGATAATGCAACTAAAATTGTTGTAAAAGGATCACAAAATGTTGGAGGAACTCAAAACGAAAAAGTAACTACTCCTGATAATAAAGAAGGAACTGTAAAAATGAGTATGAATGACAATTCTACTATCAACGGTGATATTTACTTAGAAACTGAATCTGGTTGGTTAAAAAAAAATTAATCTAACAAAAAAAAAACAGTGAAAGAAACCATAAATGAGTGGAAAAAACAAACTCGTACAGAAAATACTACGGTACAAACATTTGTAAATTAATACGCTAAGAAAACAATTTTAATTCAATTTTATGCTTTGTTTTGTTTCTTTTGTTTATAGAATTTTCAAAACATATTTTGCTGAAAAAAAATCTATAATGATGTCATAGATCAACAAAAACAGTACAAAAGCCAACAACAAAATCATCAAAAACAAAAGACAATTCTTTTGATAAACCTAAATATAACATAGACGCAGAAACCGTTGATTTCGAAATTATAGACGATAAAGATGAAAAATAAAAACTATTGTTCCCCCCGCCGCTTTGGTCTTTTTTCCTTAGTAGCCATATTTTATTGCACACCCTTTTTTTCGGGCTTTGGACAACCAGATATCGTAAATTATCTAGGAAGGGGAAAAAATGCAAACTTTTCAAAAAAAAACAAACAAAAATTTTATTGGTCAGATGCGATGTTTGGCGGTATGCCAACTTATCAACAGGAGCACAATACGATTTTGATGTCTAAATCAATCGATCGATTAATTGATTTTCCCCGACCAGCAAATTATATTTTCTTGCTGTTTACGGGTTTTTTTTATTTTAGAATTACCTTATTCAAAAATTGGAAATATGCTTTAGCAGGCTCATTTTTTCTTTGTTTTTGTTGGTACATATTTCTTCATTATTATTGAAATGGTCACAACGCAAAAGTGCATACAATTGCCTATTTTGCACCTTTAGTTGCTGGTATTTTATTGTTGTATCGAAAGAAATATATATTAGGTTTCTTGTTACAACATTTTTCATGGAAAATGAATTACAAGCCAATCACATAAAAAATGATTTTTTCTATCTGTTTCTTGTTATGTTGATTTACGCGATAATTCGCTTATGATAGTTTTAAAAGAAAGAAATTCCGCACTTTCTAAAGCTTCTGCATTGGTATTAGTTGCCACAGTTTTAGCTTTAGGATTAAATGCTCTCGCCTACTTTCTACCTTTTGAATATTCAAAGGAAACAACTCGAGGAAAATCGGATATGACTTTATTACGTACCAACGAAAGTGGACTTAAAAAAGACTACATTACCCAATGGAGTTACGGAAAATTAGA
The DNA here is from genome assembly GCA_019359885.1 of Listronotus oregonensis. Classification (NCBI taxonomy): domain Eukaryota; kingdom Metazoa; phylum Arthropoda; class Insecta; order Coleoptera; family Curculionidae; genus Listronotus; species Listronotus oregonensis. Next base: position 10,014 of record JAHBCN010018304.1, read on the forward strand.
AACCTTAAATCTTTTCATTCCTAATTTTTATGGTGGAGCTTCTTCGGAGGTGAAGAACAATTAAAAAATTACATCTCTACCTTACAAAACATGCAATATTCTTTGGGTAAGATGAGTTTAATCAACAAGGTTTTAAATGTTGGTCAATCAATCTAGAAGTCCATATTGGGGAGATCAACCAGGAACTTCAGGACCAGCTTATCAAGGAGCTGTCGTTGTATTCTTATTTGTTTTTTGGATTATTTTTAGTACGTGGAAAATATGCCAAATACAAATGGTGGTTATTGAGTGCAACAATTCTAAGTATTTTCTTAGCTTGGGGTAAAAACTTTAGTTTCTTGACGGATTTATTCATCGATTATTTTCCTATGAGACAAATTCCGTGCAGTATCTTCTATTCTAGTAATGGCAGAATTTACGATGCCTTTATTAGCAATGTTCCCCCTTTTGTGTTTTTAAAGATGAATCTGATCAAGAAAAAAAGAAAAAAAAAACTTGCTTTTTACAGGTGGTGGAGTTTAGTTTTCACTTTAATTTTATATTTATTTGGTGGAAGTTTTTTTAGTTTCAAAATGGTGATCAAATGTTGAGCGAACAATTTTTAGGTTTAATCAAACAATACAATCCAAACGCATTAGGAATTTGGTCTAATCATATCAACGAATTATCAAAAGCAATTGTAGAAGATCGTATTGCACTTTTCAAAGCAGATACTTTAAGAACTTTTATTTTGTAGCAATCACTTTTGCAGTTTTATTAGCATATCAAACCAATGTTTTAAAAAACAAAACAATTGCAATTTGCATTATAACTTTGGCAGCTTTATTTGATGGTTTAACAGTAAACAAACGTTATTTGAATGAGATAATTTTATTTCTAAACAATATGTAGATAATCCGTTTCCAACAAAATGTCTCCAAGATTAGAATCAAAAAGCTAACATCAACAATCATGTGATGCGAATTGCTTTAAGTTTGATTAACAATACATTAAATCAAATTAAAGAAAAAGATAAAACGCAATATCGGTTTACAACGAAACTTTAGGAACGTTTAACGAGGGACAACTTTTTTTCGGGAAATTTATTGGGGATATCATGCAGCAAAATTAGGTCGATACCAAGATATTATTGACGTTTATTTGTCTAATGATCCTAAAATGCAAGAACACGGAATTAAAGATAGCACTGGTAAAATCAACATTTTCAACATGTTGAATACCAAATATTTTGTATTTGGTTCTGTAAACGAGCATGAAATCAATCAAAATCCACAAACTTTAAAATGCTTGGTTTACTTCTAACATCAAATGGGTAAACAATGCTAATGAAGAAATTTTGGCTATTAAGGATATTAATCCTAAAACAACTACGATTTTGAATAAAGAGAAATCGAACGAAGATTTACCAAATTTCAAAGCAGATAGTTTAGCAACCATAAAATTGACCAACTATTCACCACAAAATTGATTTTGAATCGAATTCGAAAACGCCACAATTGGCGTTTTTCTGAAATTTATTATCCACATGGTTGGAAAGCATTTGTGGACGGTAGTGAGATTCATAAAGCCAATTATTTTTAAGATCAGTACCTGTCGAAGCTGGACAACATAAAATTGAATTTTTTTTCCCGAACCGGAAGTTATCTCAACAGGTAAAATCATTTCAATCGTACGCTCTTATTTTTTTTTAGCTTTAGGATTTGGAGGATTTAAAATCTGGAAAAAAGATTCAACAAAAGAAGTTGCTTTTAATGACTAAAAAAGTTCTTATTATAACTTATTACTGGCCTCCTGCGGGAGGGTCCTGGTGTACAACGATGGTTGAAATTTTAAATATTTACCCGATTTTGGTTTTGACACTTACGTTTATATACCAGAAAATCCATCTTATCCTATCATCGATTCTAGTTTATTGAATGAAATAAATCTAAAGAAAAAATTGTTAAAAACAAAATTTGGGAACCTTATCAATTAGCAGAAAAACTTAATCCAAAAAAAAAAAGCATATAAAAATGGGCAATTCGAAAAAAAGGAAAATCAATTTTTTTATCGAAAATTTCTTTTTTTTTATTTTTTGGTAATTTTTTATTCCAGATGCACGTAAATTTTGGATAAAACCTTCTGTAAAATTTCTATCGGTTTTTTTAAAAAAAGAAAATATAGAAACGATTGTTATTTCCCTGGTCCGCCACAGTTTGCATTTGATTGGTTTACATCTGAAAAAAAAAAATCCAAATTTGGATTGCAGATTTTCGTGATCCTTGGACAAAAATTGGGTTACCATAAAGAATTAAAATTAACAAATTGGGCAGCTCAAAAACATAAAAAACTCGAATTAGAATTTTTACAAAATGCAAACCCCATTTTGGCTACAAGTTTTACAGATGCAGAAAATTTTAAAGAAATTGGAGCTAAAAATGCAGAAATTATAACCAATGGATTTGAGCCTATCAATCTATCAGACAGAAATAAAAACTCAGAATTTAAAATTGTATATTCAGGGGGATTAGAAATTTTAAAAGAAATCAGAAATTGTTTGGAAATCTAAAAGAAAAAAAAAACGAATTTCCAGATTATCCATTCAGTTTAGACTTTTATGGAAGTTTAAGTACAGATGTAGAAGAATATTAAGAGTTTTGATTTGAGAAACCCAACTAAAAATCAGGGGATATGTTAATACTGAATCTTTAGAAGCTAAAAAAAAATGCTGATTTATTGCTTTTAACAAATTTTGATAATGAAGAATCTAAAGGAATTATTCAGGTAAAATTTTTAATACATGGCGACTGGAAATCCCATTCTAGCAATTGGTCCACAAAATGCAGATGTTGAAAAAAAATTACAAAACCCCAAAGCTGGCAATATTTTACGCATCAAGATTTGCAAACTGTGAAAAAAAATTTAATCAATCATTTAACTAAATTCTACGAAGAAAAAAAATACTAACAAGGGATGAATCCTTCAATTTTAAATTATACTGTAAAAATTTAACACAAAAACTCGAAAAAATTTTTCAGAAAGAAAGTAAATAAGAAAAGTATAAAATCCATAAAAGAAGTTATTTTATAGAAATATTATCTAAAAAAAGTCTTTTATAAAAAAATCAAACTAATATTTTTAATTTGTTGGTTTGATTTTTTTATTTTATTTATTCTCGGAAAAAATATAATTTACATGAATGACAATCGTAAAAAAAATGCATTGAATTTCCATTCGATGGGTCCCAACCAGGAAAGATGCGGTAATCCCAACAAAGCCAACAAATACTCAACGTGATTTATCTTTGGCGTATTCACCAGGTGTTGCAGAACCTTGTTTAGAAATTGAAAAAGATCCAGAAAATGCTTATAAATATACAGCAAAAGGAAATCTTGTTGCAGTAATCAGTAATGGAACAGCAGTTCTCGGGTTAGGAGATATAGGTGCTGTAGCATCTAAACCTGTAATGGAAGGTAAAGGTCTTTTATTTAAAATTTTTGCAGATATAGACGTTTTTGATATCGAACTGGATACAAAAAATGTAGATGAATTTATAAATACTGTAAAAGCATTAGAACCAACTTTTGGAGGAATAAATTTAGAAGATATTAAAGCGCCAGAGTGCTTTGAAATAGAACAACGTTTAAAAGCAGAAATGAATATTCCTGTGATGCACGATGATCAACATGGAACTGCAATTATTTCTGGTGCAGCTCTTATTAATGCATGTGAATTACAAGAAAAGAATATTGCCAATGTAAAAATTGTAGTAAATGGAGCAGGAGCTGCAGCAATTTCTTGTACCAATATGTATATATCTGTCTGGGCAAAAAAGGAAAACATTGTTATGTTAGATAGTAAAGGTGTTATTCGTACAGATAGAGAAAATTTAGATCCATCAAAAGCAGAAGGGAACGACAGAAATATTTCTACTTTGGCAGATGCTGTAAAAGATGCGGATGTGTTTTTTGGGATTATCGGCGGCTGATGTTTTAACTACAGAAATGTTAAATTCGATGAGCAACGATCCTATCGTATTAGCAATGGCAAATCCAAACCCAGAAATTGCTTACGATTTGGCAGTTGAACAAGAAACGATATTATCATGGGAACTGGTAGATCAGACTATCCTAACAGGTAAATAATGTATTAGGTTTCCTTATTTTAGAGGTGTTTTAGATGTTAGGTCAACAACTATCAATGAAGAAATGAAAATTGCCGCTGACATGCAATAGCTAAATTAGCAAAAAAGCCGTCCCAGAAGTGGTAACACAAGCTTTAATAATCATTCTTTGAAATTTGGTAAAGATTACATCATACCAAAACCAAATGATCCACGTTTTTTTCCAGAAGTTTCTGCCGCTGTAGCTAAACGCTATAGAAACCGGTGTAGCTAAAAATATCATTACAGATTTTGAAGAATATAAATTATCTCTAATAAAACGAATAGGAAAAGAAAGTACAATTATGCGTAACCTTACGCAAACCGCAAAATCTAATCCACAAAGAGTTGTATTTGCAGAAGGTGATCGTTTAAAAATTTTACGAGTGCACAGATTGTTAAAGAAAAAAAAATTGCAATTCCGATCATTTTAGGGAAAAAACTAAAATTCAGCAAATGATCAAAGATTATTTATTAGATCTTGATGATGTTGAAATTGTAGATCCTATTGCTGAAGAAGATTCTGATCGTTATAATCAATTTGTAGATTTTATTTATAGTAAACGTCAAAGAAAAGGAGTTACTATTTCTGATGCCAAAAAATTATTAAGAGATCGAAATTATTTTGGTTCTTGTATGGTTGAGTTTGGTTTTGCTGATACTATGATTTCTGGTATGAAAAAAATTATTCACAAGCAAAAAACCAGATTAGAATTAATTGGTGCAAAAAAGATCGAAAGTGGCAAGTATGTACATGATGCTGACAGAAAAAGGTCCTGTTTTTTAGGTGATACAACGGTAATTTAAACCATCATCAGATGATTTATTTAAATTGACTTTACAGTTTAATGAAACCAAAAAAACAAGATAAAACCCAAAAAAATTTTTTACGTTTTATTAAAATTTTTGGGATCAAATAAAGGTGAAACAGTGTGAAAGTGAAAATGCAAAAAAACATTTACACGAAAATCATCCAGAAATAAAAGTTGAGGGGACATCAAAAATTTCGCTGTTAAAAAAAAAAAACTTCAAAGCAATTTTCCGTTTTCTAAACTTGTGGATTTTTAAATACTTTGGTATTTCCTAATTTAGAATCGGCTAATATTTCTTATAAACTATTACAGGAATTAGGAAATATAGAAGCAGTTGGACCAATTTTATTGGTTTAAAAAAACCAACATCTTTTACAATTAGATAGTACGTAAGAGAAATTGTAAATATGGTAACAATTGCTGTTATTGATGCGCCAAATCATTAATATGATTATAGAAATGAATAGAAACTCTCCTTTGTGAGAGTTTTTTTTAACAAAAAAAAATTGTAAAAATTTCACAAAAAAGTAAAATGGGAAAATTGAACGGAATTACCACACTAACCTTAGGTTATTATTTTTAATTGTTGGGATAATTATCTATTTCGTTTATAAAAAAAAGGAAAGAAACAAATGTATCGAATGCATTTGTTCTTTGGGTTTTGGTACAATTGTAACCATTGCTGGTATTGTTAAATGGTACAAGAAAAAAAAAGTCAATAAAAAAAAAACTAATAAATAGTTCTCTTTTTTTTTTTAAAAATAGAATGTAATTATTCTTTATTCTTCAGAAGTTTCTGCAGCGTCTTCAGCTGGTTTTTTTTTTTTTTTGAAGCTTTTGTTTAGGGGGTTTCACTTCCTTTACTTCTTCTGTTGTGCTTCAACAGTTTCATCACTTTTTTTTAAAGCGACGAGAACGACGAGTTGTTGTTTTTTTTTTTTTACCGTTTTTATAAATTTCGTTGAAATCACCAACGATTAAAGCCATTTCTGCACTATCTCCTAAACGGAACCGTTTTAGATACGAGGTATCCATGGACGATCAGCTACTTTTTAGCAACTTTCTAATAGCTGCTACTGCATATTTATTTTGTAAATATGAAAAAAATTGACGACGATTGTTTGTATCGTCTTTTTTGATTTTTTAATTAAGGTTCAATATATCTTTGAAAAATTTTTTCTTTGGCAACCGTAGTATTAATTCTCTTGTGCGGATCAAGAGATCGCAAGATTAGACAACAACGCTCTTCTATGGGAAACTGTTCTACCCCAAAAGGTTTTTTTTTTTTTCCTGTCCATTTTGTAATATTATTCTACGTCCAATTTATATTTTGCGATATCCCCACCAAAAATTTTAAACCTTTGCTATCACCAATTCTTCTAATTCAGTTAAAGATTTTTTTTCCCAAATTTCTGAATTTCATTAAATAGACTTCGCGAAAAAAAAACCCCCTAAGGTTTCTACTTTGCAGCTTTTTTAAAAATTTAAACTTTATGATAAACCATGTCTACCTTTTTTTTTAACAATTGGCGCATTTAAGAGCTTTTCATCATATGCTTCTCCGTGCAACTTCTTCGCTTCCCCAAATTATTCTCTCATCGGAAAACATAAAGTGGTGTATTAAGATTTTAGCTGCTTCAGTCAAAGCATCTTGTGGTGTAATAGATCCATCAGTAGTGATTTCAAAAACTAATTTTTCGTAATCAGTTTTTTGTTCTACACGATAGTTTTCAATTGGGATTTTACGTTTTTAATTGGCGTATAAATAGAATCAATTGGGTTGTACCAATTGGCGCAGAAGCTTTTTTTTTATCTTCAGCTGAACGTTTTCCCTACCTTTATCTATTGTAAATGTAATTGTAACATTAACTTTAGAATCTAGGTTAGCGATTACTAATTCAGGGTTTAAAACTTGGAAACCAGAAATAAATTTCCCTAAATCACCTGCTGTTAATTGATCTTGCCCTGAGATAGTAGCAGTTACAGTTTCAGCATCTGATTCATCAATTTGTTTCTTAAAACGAACCTTTTTCAGATTTAAAATGATCTCTGTAACATCTTCCACTACCCCCGGGTTGTTAAAACCCTGATCAACGCCCCTATTTTAATAGAAGTAATTGCGTATCCTTCTAAAGAAGATAATAATACTTTCTAAGTGCATTTCCAACTGTAATACCGTAACCGGGTCTA